>MJUU01023414.1:38131-52247 GCA_002080025.1 Modiolus philippinarum
AAATTTCTGTCAATGTTTACTTGGCTTGTTCAAGTCAATTCAAGGTCTGTCGTCCTTGTCTTTCCTGCTTGTCGAATCTTTAATGTTTAACTATAACTAACTATGAATGAGGAATTTTGGTCATAGTTTTTTTGACTGGCATCACAGAAAATGATTTCATATTTTGCCAGAAGCTTTATTATGATGTAAAAAGTAATCCATTTTCAGGTCTGATGTATAACCACTTCCTGTTTGCCAATACTCATAGTATAGATAGGTCTAGTTTCGCTGTTTAAAGAAATGTGTTACAAAGTGCTGAGCAGAGATATTCATCTGTGGCCAAGCAGACCAAAGTACTTAGTTTCATACTGTTTCCTTCATTGTGTCGGTATGTCGGAGGGGATATCCAACAGCTTAATCAACAATGAGTGAAATAAATAAAATATGTTCGCTAGTTCTGTGCATACATTAAGATCAAACCTCTTTATCTAGGTTTCTCAACCTTTAAATAAAATGGCATGCAGCTTTACATTTATAAAATCAGAATCAAGATGCTTTCTGATCACTATATCCAGGATACTTGTGTGTAATACAGGTATATACATTACACACACGAGGGTACTGGTAGTAAAAAGGTGCAATACAGGTATATAAACTACATCCATGAGGGTACTGGTGGTACACAGTGTGTAATACAGCTCTATACACTACATCCAGGAGGGTACTGGTGGTAAAAAGGGTGTAATACAGGTATATACGCTACATCCATTAGGGTACTGGTGGTAAAAAAAATATGTAATACAGCTATGTACACTATAACCACGAGGGTACTGGTGGTAAAAAGTGTGTAATACAGGTATATACCCTACATCCACGAGAGCACTGGTAGTAAAAAGTGTGAAATACAGCTGTATACACTACATCCACGAGGGTACTGGTGGCAAAAAGTGTGTAATACAGTTATATACACTACATCCACGAGGGTACTGGTGGTAAAAAATGTGTAATACAGCTATGTACACTACATCCACGAGGGTACTGGTGGTAAAAAGTGTGTAATACAGGCTACAGACGTCCAAAAGGCTTACACGTTACAACACATGACTATAAACGATAAAGCTCAATACAAGGTTTGACATCATTAGCCAAGTAAACTGTGACAAAAATTTGTCGCCAATAATGGATTATAGTGAGACTGCAAAGTATCAGCTAGTAGACCGCAAGTGCTAATATGACTGACGACCTGAAAATGACATACACACTTCAAATAATCATTATAATGCATTCAAACGTAGGAAATATGTGTGATGAACAGACGGATGGAAACCCCCATCACTGTGTACTCGCATATTTTTCAGGTGGTACGCGTGTGGGAGAGGCGCGTGGCACAATCAAGTTCAAAATGATCTTTGGTGTGATATATAGCGAATTTTTGAATGTTTTACGACCAAGTTATATAAACTGTATATACTTTCATTTTATGCTTAAAATATCAATATCAGGGGGTCCAACCTAATTGGTTGGAGAAGTCCTTATTTGGTTGGAGCAAAATCGTTTGTGTATGAGTTTAATTTACTAAGAACGTTTGAATTGCTAAAAATGTTACCTTTCGGCAATAACTAAATAAATTCACCCTTTTTATTCAATATTTGTTAAAAATATATAAGATTTCGAAAGCTATTGAAGAAAAACATCGATGGCCTATATTTTGAACTTCTGCGATATTTTTGAAACGGTTTTTTCTCAATAACTTTTGAAATCGTTAATATTTTGAACAAGTATTGAAGGAAAAGGATTCAATTATATAATAATTGCCGAAAGGAAACATTTTTATTAACTAAAATGCTCTTGATAACCCAAATTGATACAGAAACGATTTTGCTCCAACCAAGTTAGGACTTCTCCAACCAATTAGGTTGGAACCCCTGAATATACATTTTCAAACAAATACAGAAGAAAAAACGTGCAATTTTAACTTTCTGACGAAAATACGACATACACTTGTTTATTGAATTCAACTTGAGAAAAAACACAAACACTGCTGTCAAAACATCTTAAGAAACTTCTTAATCCTTAATTTGACTTTTAGCAGTGACATTTAATGTCTCTGTTATTAGTTATGGGACGACGATTTGATACCCTGTGGGAGGGGGGAGGGTTGTCAGACTTTATCGAGCCGGAATATTAATTTACAAGAAAATTAATTTTTTGCGGGTAAGAAAGTTAATTTTCAACCACTTGAGGGCAAGATTGTTTATTTTTCTTTCTACCATTCTGTGGAATATGGAGTACATATTATTATTATTATTATTATTATTATTATTTTTAATTTCAATGAGGCAAAGCAAAGGCCAGAATATTTATTTTCACTGCAGACTCACTACAATTCTGACCAGAATATTCATTTCCAAAACCTGTATGCCAGCACCCCCTCCCCTGTTCAGTATCAAACGGTCGTACCCTTACTTGAATTATAATCAGGTCATGCTTCTAGAAAATGTTAAGCAAATAAAACAAAGAATGAATTTTAATGTTTAAATGTATCAAGGACGAATATTACACTAACAGAATAAACAATAAAAAATAAAAATCTAAATCATTATTCTTCAAGTAAATTATTCTTTATTTATCTTTTTAAGGATTTTCCATATACATATTCGCTTTTGGCCACACTGTGTTTTTTTTTTCTGCACTGTTTTGAACAATAAAAATAAATAACTTGAAGTTTTTCATTCAAATATATATAACAATTCTCAGCGTTATTTTTTAGACTCATAAATTATACTCCATTATGATCATATGTCTCATCGTGTTATTTAATTCAATTATTAGTAAATAGAAAATTCCAACTGTTAAAAATAGAACTCACTAAAATAACTTCCGCATCCAGCCTAATCAAAGACATATAAAACACGTTTTATATGTCTCTGGCATAATCAATTTTACTCAAATATTCTGATATATTTTCCTCGTTTGTTTCATTTATTATCAGTAATGAAATCAATATTTGTTATTTTCATTTTTTATTTTTAGACTGCCCTACATTATTTCAACCGTTCGCGCATCCTTACTGCACAGGTACCCTCGCGCCTGTATCCTCGTGGATGCTACCAGTACCCTCGTGGATGTAGTTGATAGATACTGTTGAGTACTTCGGTGCTGACCCTTTACTAAAACTTGCATTTTCTAAAGGAGGCCTCGATGGGGGGGGGGGGGGGGGGTCCCTTTCCTGAAATCCCGGCATTTTTTTTCTGTTTTCATGTTCCCGGGTGGGAAAATACTCTACAAAGACTCTTAAAGATCCCCGGTTTCACGGGCTCAATTTTCAATGGTTCCCGCTTCCTGCTCGACATCCTTTCCCGTTTTCACGTTCACTTTTTTTGCCAAGATCCCGTTTCCCGCTTGCTTAAAAAGGCCAATCCCGCTTCCCGCTTATACCCCATCGAGACCCACTCTAAATTTTACAAACTTTTGTTAAAACTAAGGAGTATCTCCCTCATGTATAGCTCTGTCCCACGTGCTCTGTCCTTACCCCGGGGGTCTGTACCCGAAAGTATAGGTTGAGACCCCCCCCCGGTGTCCTTAGCTGAATATTGGTCTTTCTTGGTTATTTGTTCTCTGTGAGCTGTTTTTCGGTTAATGGACTGGTTTGATGACTAAGTTGTCGAAAATTCAAATGCGCATTTGCAGAAAATAAATTGACAGCAACTTCGGTATTTAAATAACGGGGAGAAGGAAGCATAAAGTTTGTTAAGACAAATCTGTAGATGTATATTAATTTAATGGAAAGGTGGGGGGTGTCGATCAGGTGGAATTGAGCACAAGCCTACAATTTGCATTCTGACCCCCTCCCAATTTTTAAAATTCATAAAATGCCCATAACAAATTAATTTTTATCAACCTTTTTCATATACCTTTAAGAATTGGCACTTGCCAAATCCTTTCCCGCTGGTCGACGGCAGTTGAGTACATCTTTATAATCAGCATGTTCAACCAGAAAGAGGCTAGGGCACATGTGGAACTCCCTGATTTGGGGTTTTCGGGTCTTACCAATAACTGGAAATACCACCGGATACTACCGTGATACCGGCCCGTTCCTAAATAAATTGGAATTAATTAAGCAAAGCAACAAATTGCAAAAACTGTACACCTGAAAGTGAGAAATATTTATTAATTACACAACCAGTGTAGAGATTGTAGATATTCCGACCCTTTTCTTGCTTAAACTACCCACTAAAATTCAACCAAGACCCATTCCAGAGGATGGTATAGCAATATCTTCAAATCCTTGATATTTATCTTTTGTAGTTTAATACATCTATACTCTTTATTTTTTTAATTCAGTTATGGGTAGATATCCCGTAAACAAATTCAATAATCTGTACCCCTATTATAATATAAGCCGACACCCCTAAATTTAAAGGGAGACGAATTATCCAAATCCATAAAAGAACCATACAATGCTCGCCTCAGCTGCATGTCTGCATATATCCTTGTAGATCCTTGAATAGAAAGCGACCATTATTGCAAAAAAAAAAAGAAAGTTAAGTGCAAGTGTAAAATGGTACCTCATATTAAGAGGGTTATGAGTTAACAAGGCACACGTATTCTGGTACTAATTTGGGACCCTACTACCCCTACTCCAAAACCAAAACCCATACATTATAACTTTTTTTTTCAAGATTTATTTTATTGACTCAGACATATGATATATTGATTGATTGATTGAATATTGTTTAAGGTCTACTGAGCAATATTTTAGCTATATCAAGACGAGAACAAGTTTGTTTATAAATAATCACTTTGGGGTATGGAAAGGGTCATGGGGCGGGAAATTCTGAATGCCACTGAAAAAGGGTGAAATCGAAAGGGGCGGGGAATGTAGCCTTGTAGCCGATCACCTACGGACCACTCAAAAAAGAGCTTGTTACAAGGGTTCTTTAACGTGCAGGATGCGTGGCATTTCTTCCAACACGTGGACCTGAGTTTACGTCCCATCCGAATGATGGGTTGTGTATTTATTCATCCCGTACAACCACTGGATGGGTCATATTTCTATATCCCGGGGTTTCCTCGGGGTCAGCCCCGTTTTAGTTTAGGAGGGATCATACCCCGCAAGCCGGAGATACTAGGTCCTATTTCTATACCCCGGGGTTTCCTCGGGGGGAACATATGATATATGTAATATATATAAAAACAAATTATAATATATGAATGACATAAAGTACATGTACATATATGAAACAAAACAAATATGATTATGAACAAATATGATGAGAAAATAAAGTCGAATACTCTATTGAAATCGCTGAAATTGTTTAAATAAATTTTCACCATTATTTCATGCAATTATGTTTTATTTCAAATTATAAGTTCACGTGAAAAGGAATAACAACGTAACATTGTTTTTAACTTTTATTGTGGGTCACAAATGTAAAGCATCGAAAGCCTAGGTTACTGGACTACATATAAAAGATGAGATCCATTTTTTAATAAATTGTAATAAATTGCAAGAAGAGCAAAAAAATTATATATCTAATGATATAGGAAAATTCAAAAATTTTAAATGCAGTTCGAAAATTCATTCTTGATAATATGTTACTTTTTGCTATATATTTTATATGCTAACAATTTGTTCACACTATCCCATTTTATATATTCATTTCATATATGTATATGTTTATGTTTATCTACTATCTAACCAATTTAGCCCTATGTAGGCCAGTGATTTGATAAATAAAATATGTTCTATGTTCAATAAAAAAAAACTGTAGGGTATAAAGAACGGTATCAAAAAAAAAAAAATGTAAAACGGACTTGTCGGCAGCCTACAAAGTATCACGCAAAATATTCATGTAATCTATTATATCGTATTTCTCTTGACATTGAATCAGATAAACTGCATATATTGCAAAAAACCCTTACAATTGTCAATGTAATATTATACTTTGAGTTTAAATGGTGTACAAACGGTTCTGTATACATTACTTGAGGCCAACCTTAAAAAATTGTTTGTTTCCCCTTTTACGACCCTTCCCTCCAAGTGGTGGGTAGGTAGGTAGGTAAAAATTTTTTTTCTGACAAAGAACCAAATGGGTAGGTAGAGGTGTTTTTTTTCTGAAAGAAAAGGACCATGATTTATGAATATATTTGCCAACAATATATATATATATATATANATAAATAATCACTTTGGGGTATGGAAAGGGTCATGGGACAGGAAATTCTGACTGCAACTGAAAAAGGGTGAAATCGAAAGGGGCGGGGAATGTAGCCTTGTAGCCGATCACCTACGGACCACTCAAAAAAGAGCTTGCTACAAGGGTTCTTTAACGTGCAGGATGCGTGGCATTTCTTCCAACACGTGGACCTGAGTTTACGTCCCATCCGAAAGATGGGTTGTGTATTTATTCATCCCGCACAACCACTGGATGGGTCCTATTTCTATATCCCGGGGTTTCCTCGGGGTCAGCCCCGTTTTAGTTTAGGAGGGGTCATACCCCGCAAGCCGGAGATACTAGGTCCTATTTCTATACCCCGGGGTTTCCTTGGGGGGAACATGTGATATATGTAATATATATAAAAACAAATTATAATATATAAATGACATAAAGTACATGTACATATATGAAACAAAACAAATATGATTATGAATAAATATGATAAGAAAATAAAGTCGAATACTCTATTGAAATCGCTGAAATTGTTTAAATAAATTTTCACCATTATTTCATGCAATTATGTTTTATTTCAAATTATAAGTTCACGTGAAAAGGAATAACAACGTAACATTGTTTTTAACTTGTATTGTGGGTCACAAATGTAAAGCATGTACTTGTAAACAACGAAAGCCTAGGTTACTGGACTACATATAAAAGATGAGATCCATTTTTTAATAAATTGTACTAAATTTCAAGAAGAGCTAAAAAATTATATATCTAATGATATAAGAAAATTCAAAAATTTTAAATGCAGTTCGAAAATTCATTCTTGATAATATGTTATTTTTTGCTATATATTTTATATGCTAACAATTTGTTCACACTATCCCATTTTATATAGTCATTTCATATATGTATATGTGTATGTTTATCTACTATCTAACCAATTATTACCTTTCCTTTTTCATGTATATCATGTATATGCTCATGTAGCCCTATGTAGGCCAGTGATTTGATAAATAAAATATGTTCTATGTTCAATAAAAAAAANCATTCAACAATGAGCTTTTCTCTCCGGCCTTCCTCATAACTCATATTAAGTTCAAGACGGCCCCTAGCACCGGTTTGAGCAGAATTCATTGATAGATGTGGAACAACGTTACATCCATGCTATTTAACTCATGGATGAGGAGTGTTTGTCAACAAACATAAATTAACCGGCAAGGTGTTCTTACAACCACTGTCATCCGTTGCCCAACAAAAAACTATAAGAGAAGACAATCACAACATATAAACAACCATGGGGTACTCACTGATTCAATTGCAAGTACTTGGGATAATACAAAACTTAGATTTGGGCACTTTCTACAGGTAGAAAGTATAACTTTTGGAAATAACAAAAAATAAAATCTCAAAATTTTGAAAGTGAAGAACAAGAACACTATACTTCAAATGTATAGAGAGCATACATCTCTTTCAAGGGGAATTTGGGACTCTATACATTGCAGAAATCTTAAACAAAACGATGTAAGAAATGATTGATTTTACTAGCTTTAGGTTATTGGGGTCTATTCTAAAATGGTCATCTTTGGATAAAATGGATGCAAGATTGATTGATTGGTTAGTTAGAGATTAATGCCACTGATCATATATTTTGGCTATATCAAGACGAGAACAAGTTTATCAATTCAAAAAAGTATAAGTAAAAGAGAACAAAAAACAAAGGTGGAACATTGCCACTGGAAAAGGGGAAAAATGGGTAGGGGCAGGAAATTTAGCTTTCTATACGAGTCCCAGTGACTCTGCTCTCTTTAGACAATATAAAGGGGTATCTTTTTTTATACTGCATGGAGCAGTATATCAAGACTAGAATAATTAACAATTAAAAAAAATATAAGTAAAAGAAGAAAAAAACAAAGTTGGAAGGGACAGCGAGTTTGATTGCCACTGGAAAAGGGGAGAAATGAGTAGGGGCAGGAAATTTAGCCTTCTATACGAGTCCCAGTGACTGCTCTCTTTAGACAATATAAAGGGATCTCTTTATACTGCATGGAGCAGTATATCAAGACTAGAACAAGTTTATCAATTAAAAAAAAATATAAGCAAAAGAAGAAAAAACAAAGGTGGAAGGGACAGCGAGTTTGATTGCCACTGGAAAAGGGGAGAAATGGGTAGGGGCAGGAAATTTAGCCTTCTATATGGGTCCCAGTGACTCTGCTCTCTTTATACTGCATGGAACCGTAATTCAAGACGAGAACAAGTTTATCAATTCAAAAAAATATAAGTAAATGAAGAAAAAAACTAAGGGGAAGTGTCAGCGAGTTTAATTGCCACCAGAAAAGGGGAGAAATGGGTAGGGGCAGGAAATTCAGTCTTCTATACGAGTCCCAGTGACTCTGTCCTCTTTAGACATTAAGGGGTCTCTTTATACTGCATGGAGCGTGGCGTTTCTCCACACAGTGTGGCTACAATGGTTTGTGGCCAGGCTTTCCGTGTTGTGACCCGACTACCCCGCATAGACAGGACATTCCCCTATGTACCATCCGGTAGTTCTGCAGGCGAAGACACTGAAAACTAATTCAGGTTCTGGGATGGATGCAAGAAAGGGACCAGGTGAAAAACTGTCACTTTAACTTATGCAAATAAAGTTATTTAAGAAAACACCAAGTGGGACTAGACAACGTGGGTTAGACAAATTTCCAAATTAATATCAGTCGAATCAAGTGCCAAAATCATAAATCCAGAATATATGTGAATTCAAGGATCACTTACATGGAGTGTACGTAAAGGAAGACGAAACAAACACAGAATACTATAAACACAAACCCCTAAAAACAAGAGTGTACCAGGGTGGAACAATAACTTTAAGAAGTAAATGAGAGAGGGGTCTATCGCTCGGTAGAGATCTCCTTCTAGAAAGCGAAGATCCCTGACTCGATGCTAAGAAAAATGTTGGATAACAGCTAATTTTAAAGATATTTTTATTCTTGTAAACCTTTGGTTGCCCTCAGTATTTTTATTTTGGTAGGACATTTAGTCTAAAAAGTCGGAAATTCTTTCATTATTTCAGTTCAAGTTGAAATACTTAGCCACATACGTTGAAATTTTGCGAACCTAGTCACTGCATAATGTATGGGGCTTTCTTTTTCTACTTAAAATGAAATATTGATAAAATTTCCGACTCCTTTGGTCTGATCGTCCATTGTCATCTTGAAAACTTTCGGCAGGTCTGCACTAGCTAATCTTTCTTGTCTCAGGTTTTTAAAGTAAAATCTACATTTACAGACCTCTTCTCTACATTAATTTCAATTCAGGGCACCATTTTTATAATATCCGTCAAGTCCTCAAATATCCTACGCGTATCCTTTTCAATGCGTTATATATGAAATAGTTCCCGTCTTCTGCACCATATATTTTTTAGAAATTGACTAGAAAACAGTCTAACAAAAAGTTATATCGAATGTTAGTAATACATATCTATCGCATGTTCATATGAATGTTTGTAAAAGAACATTAAAATCTTATTTAATTTATTTGCGTTTAAACGCAATTGATTTTGCGTTTTATTGCAATAATTTTTGCGTTTATTGGCAATACGTTTTGCGTTTAATCGCAATATTTTTGCGTTTAAACGCAATAATTATTGCGTTTATTCGCAAAGTTATCGCGTTTATTCGCAAAGTTATTGCGTTTATTTGCAATGTTTTGCGTTTATTCGCAATGTTTTGCATTTAAACGCAATAATTATTGCGTTTATTTGCAATGTTTTGCGTTTAAACGCAAACGTTATTGCGTTTAAACGCAATGAAAATATTTTTTCAAAACAAGTTCCCCGAATATACTTCCGTATATTATAGTACTTTGAATTTTAAATAAATTAATTTCTTTAATATAATTTTAATTATACTTTACATACTTTACATTAAAGTATTTAGATAATAGATAACAATGACCTATCTAGTGTTTCTTTGAATTAATAATATAGCAATTGTAGTCCGTGTATGAGGTCGATACGATGTTTTATCGACCTCCGATACACAGACTATATTTGTATGATTGAATAAATTTCATTAGCACATACTTAGACTATAATTTTCACCCTAAGATAAATTGTGTGTTTTGTAATGAAAATCACTGAAAGGACGGGTTTAAAAGCTATGATTTGACAGTAAGCGGGCTGATAAAGCCTTTTCTCTAATTTCTAGCAAATATAAACACCTCCTTACTAATGGGTTATCGAAATGATACTATTTGATCTCAGTTGGCGATTGGTCAATCAATCTCGTGTCAGTTTCTAGAAATAGTGCAACCGAATGTTGATAAAATTAACACTTGCATCATTGTCTAGCGAAACGGTTTTTACATTTTTATGACTAAGATAACTCAATTTATTGATAATATGACATTTTTATCAAAACTATTATATTCAACATCCCTTTCAATGAAAGGCGCAATGATACACATAGCAACGATGGTAGAACAAAATTGCGCCAAACTTGAGACTGGAGACTATGGAGAACGCTTTACTTCAAATAAATTGAGAAGAAATTAGAGAAACAATCTCTAATATTGTTTTCCGGTTTATTACGACAATTTCTCACATCATGATAGTTAAATTTTCACATTTTAAAGTTCTCGGATCAACCTCGAACTTTAAAATGTAAAAATGTGTGAGAAATATACGTAATAAACTGGAAACAATGTTAGAGACTATATATAACGCTTACTTCCGGAATTTATCACATGCTTCTCCGTCACTACTCGGTTACACATGCGATTTCGGGCGTTTCTGTTAAATATTTTGACGTCACCGTATAAATTCTCTTATGACGTCACAGATTGAACCAAATATATATTTCTTTAAAATCTAAAAGGTATCGAAATTTTTGTCTGCATTCACACTTTTAATTCCATTTAACGCAATAAATCATGTTCAATAGCCACCCGTTCATGCCGTCGTCCCCTTTTTATACGACCGCAAATTTTTTGCGGTCGTATAATGGTATGGTGCTGTCGTCGTCGTCGTCGTCGTCATCTTCGTTGTCTGTAGACAGTTTTGTTTTTGGTCAATAACTTTAGTTTCAGTTGACCAATCCTTATCAAAAGGGTTGCTTGGCTTCGTTTTGGTCATTGTGGCCCCCACCCGTTTTTAAAAAAGGGGCCAAAAAGGGTTAAATTTGATGTATTAACATATTTGACTGTAGAATCTTTATTATTTATCGGATTTTGATGGGGTTTCTTTCAGTGTCTTCCTGAGGAAATTTTCAATCAGTAAAATGCCAACGGATTTCACGTGGCATGTACCGTTCACGAGATAAATGGGGCCCAAAAGGGGTCAATTTCAAAAATTTAATTTTTTATTTTTAGTCCGATTTTGATGCAGTTTTTTGCAGTGGATTCCTTATGAAAAATTAACATAGCGCTGCACCATTAGATTTTTGATAACTTGTTCCTTTCCAAGCTGTGATGTGCCGAACGGGCAAATATTGCAAACATGCGGATTACCTAAAACATTTTTTTCATCTAATTTCAATGGGATTTTTTTCTTTAGATTCCTCTCAGTGTTAGGCTTTCAGAGTATGTCGACAGATTTGGCGTAGCTCTTACCGTTTCCGAGCCATTACGGGGCAAAGGGGCCAAAATTGCAATTTTTAGAAATATGTAAAATCTTTATTTTACATCAGATTTTGATGGGATTTTTATCTTTGGACTGTTCTCATTTTAAGCTTTCAATGATATGGCAGTATATTTTGCTTGCTCTTTGGTTTCCAAGCTATAATGGGTCAAAGGGGCCAAATTGCAATACTTCAAAATATGTGAAATCTTTATATTTCATTGGATTTCAACCTGAGTTTTTTCTTTTGATTTCTCTTGATGGTAGTCAATAGACTTTTTAGCTCTTACAATATCCTAGAAATAAGGGATTAAAAGGGCTTATTTTTATTTTCACTAGTTTGTGTCCAGGTACTTTATGTGTCAAGGTCCTTATTGTGTCCAGCAAATTACTGTGTCCACATTAATTTTAGTTTACACTTGTTCAAATTTCTGTGGTCGACATGCTGCGGTCGTATCATGCTGCGCTCGGCGTAGCTCTTTATTTAATTAAGTTCTTCTGTTCGAAACAAACATACTTACGTTGTCACAAAATGTCATATTGATTTGTACTCGCTGGGAAAGATTCCCGGAAACAACGCATTTCTATATACCTGACTCTCAAGGTCGTGAAAAAAATTATATATTTTAGGACAATGTACATAGAGATCTATCTGAGTTATCGAGATATTTTTTAGTTATTGTTTTCATTTTAGTTTAAGTATATGATAAAAAAAATCATTACATGTCATTTTTCATATCATGTCCTTCATCAGCCCTAGGTCATATACAATGTATCATCCCTCGAGCCTGACGACTCTCGGACTGATATTAAGACCTAGGGCTGATAAAGGGCGTGCTATGAAAAATGCCATGAATAACTTATTGTCGGGTTCACACGGACATTTAATACGCATCGAAAACGTTTTCGAAACGTTTCGAAAACGCATTTTGCGTTCACACGTCATAACATTTTTAATGCGTTTCGAAAACGTTTAAGCTGAAACGTATTATCGAAAACGCATCAGGTATACGTTTTCCGAAACGTTTTACTTTGAAACGTTTTCGGAACGTATTAAACGACCGTGTGAACGCAAATAATTCTAACACGCATTGGAATGACAAAGATTTTGTTATAATTTGTTAAAAATAGCTGTGAATTATCGGGCTAGACAACTAATATATACCAAATAAAAATACCCATTTAAATATTACAATACAGTTTGTTAACAGACATTGAAACTAAAAAAAAATGATTGCAAACGGCGGGAGACGTTTGCGCTTTTGAAAAAGGACAATAGGCGCTTTTAAAATGCACATTTGCGATTGTTTTAGAGAGGACATTTGTGCTTTTTTAAAGAACATTTGCGCTGAATGGGCTATTTGTATGTTAATAATTCCCCTACTTCTTATTCTGGGCTTGTTGCCGGTGTGTGAGCCCTGGTATAATACATATATGCACACAACCACATATTTAAAGTGGAACTACATGTTTATAAAGTTAAAAACTACAACTACTTGCCACAAGGACTGTTTTTCTTTCTTTAAAGTAAATACAATTATATTGAAAGTGTTCTAGCGGGATATGTATATCCAAGTGCAAACTGTTTACTTGACTGGTACTGATTCCAGTAAAATAAACAAATTTTCTTACTTCTCTTTCTCGTGTTTGGGCTTAGGTGAGGGATCTTCAATGTATTAGATTTTGATATAGTTGGTGGATCTAGAATAATATTCAAATGTACAAAAATGCTGAACTTCATTAAGTTGTTCATTATAGTGAGAATAGAAAGATTCTGTAGCATTTCTGTAAATCACACCTAAAAGCACAAATGAGTGTTTAATTAAATACAGGTATGGAAATAATTAAAGAGCAAA
The DNA here is from genome assembly GCA_002080025.1 of Modiolus philippinarum. Taxonomy (NCBI): domain Eukaryota; kingdom Metazoa; phylum Mollusca; class Bivalvia; order Mytilida; family Modiolidae; genus Modiolus; species Modiolus philippinarum. The sequence goes on from MJUU01023414.1 coordinate 51,742, forward strand.
TGTCCAAGTTTTGAAAGCGCAAATGTCCACTCGCATCTTAGGTAAAAAATCGTAAATGTCCTATGTCCTCAGCCAATGGATTGCCAGTTATTCATTTTTGCTCTAAAACTGAAAAATACTTGCGTTAAATTTATTGGTTTTGAAGCTGTCGGATTCACAACACCATACTCGTTCACAGCTAAGTGAATTGAAGAATCGAAGTAAATGTATCTTGCTCAAGATTGGTAACGACGACGAGATTCGAATTCACAACCTTCGATGGGTAACAAGACACATTAAAATTTGTGTAATTGTATAAAATTTCTTTCAAATGCAGTAAGAGTTGAAAAAGAGTTGACTCAATATTTTGCATATTTAAAGAATAAATCGCATATCGGGAAATCCGTGTTTGTGGTCTTCGTCCATATTTTTCTTTTTTTTCTGCTAACGAAATTCGTTCTCTCTGCGGATTTCACAGGAGCTTTGCCATCTTTACTAAAAAAATCTTGAAAGAAATCGTTTCAATA
>MJUU01023416.1:13272-28137 GCA_002080025.1 Modiolus philippinarum
TAAAACATCATAATGCTCAAATGATTGTGAAAATTGTCAATTGTCAAAGCGTCTGCTACCCCGGAAATGCACAGTACACCTACACTTCAAGGACCGACAACTGCATAAAATCAAAGAACTGAAGTGCTGTTGAGATTGCAATGCATTCTGAGATGACAGTTGGTGATAAATATCATGTTGAGATCGTGAATTATGAATAAGATTGAGTGTAAATTTGATCTTTTTCACTGAATGGATGAGTGTAATTTAGGAGACTTGAACAGACTTGGTAGGTCTCACACATCGCCATTGCCAATAAAATAAAACGTTATTCGGATACAATGAATTCATTTTTTTTTTCAAAAACCAATACCATACATATTTCCACTGCTTTGTAATTTATCCAGGTAACACTAAATATTTTTTTGAAGGACTTCAAGTTGCACATGTCTCTAATATACCCCTCTTGTTACTCATGTCTTCTCCCTCTGTTCTCTGTTTTAACTCACTTGGGTCAAAAAACAAAATGAGATATTGCAGAACGTGGGGGTGTTGGCAAATCTGTTTGTCGTTTGGCAAAGCCAGAATATTTCGGGATCAACCCATTAACTTGAAGGGGGGTATGGTTTTTCTTAACAGAAAATTTATTATTTTTTTTTTAACTTTTCAACAAAAATATTTTTTATCAAAATTAGTATTATATTTTTGGGCAGAAAGCCCCCTTCAGATTTTTTTCATTGTTATTGCAGCCATTTTTTTTTTCGCATAAAAATAGCTTCAAAATATTTTTTGGGAAAAAATCATAGTCCCCAGGCTTTCAAGTTAAATGACCGGTGCCTTATTTCTGAAAATTCAATAATCAGATTTGTTTTCAAACACTTAAGGGAATTAATATTTATTTTCAAAATTTTACCATACTCTATGTAGAGTCTGGTTGCAAGAAGGTGTATGCAAGAGTATTTGTTTTTAACTTTTATTTGGGACTGAATGTCTATTTTAAAACTAAAAAAAATGTCAGACCCCATCAGAATAAAACGGGTTATCCCCTAAATTGAATATTTTATTAAACTTTCATCTCTCATTAAATACATAAAGCATGTAAAACAAAATAAAAAATAGAGCAATTCTAACATTTTCCAAACAGAATTACAAAGAAACTATTATAAAAACATAAATAAAATATATACAAACACTATGTACACAAAGAAATGAACACAATTGTTTACAAAATAAGAAATTGCTGACTATTTGAATATTCGAAATGAAATACTAGCAGCTTTTGGCATATAAAAACGTTTACATTGAAGATATCATCCGCAAACAAATACTTCAGGGTGAAAAGGGTAATAAAAATAATTAAATAAAACTTCTCTAACAAGACAAACATCATCTTCAAAACCAGTAATATCTTACCTTTACCTTTACTTCCAGTAATTCCAGTATGTAAAGTCCGATAAAAATTATGTTGAAACATGCTCCCGATATAGTACAATTTAAAAAAAAAACAAGTTCCATACTATAAATTACATGGAAGGATTCGATCTGACATAAAATCCTTTGGATGACAGTATATGGTGGGGGTGCTGCGGAACTTTAGAGTAAGTGAGAACCGAACCGTCAGTCCAAAAAGAACAATCCAAGGACAATGACAGTGTCGGAAAAACAAAGAAACAAAGACATAACATGCGATCTTATCATTGTGCTATTTTTTGTATGTGTGTTATTTGTTTGTATGTGCATATCTATGGTGTGAACTTAAAAAAACTATCAACACAAATACCATAAAAGCTTAATGTTTTGTGCAGCTAATGCTGCACAAAAGATCAAATTCAAAATATTTGACACTATCACTAAGAAGTCATATTTTAGGACGGCACCTCTGGGAAACTCCTTCTCTCCCCCTTTTTCATTCAAAGAATCTCCAATGAAACCACTGGGCCGATAGGAACAAAACTTTGCCACAATGGTCCTTGGGTACCAGTACCCTTTAATACTTTTATCCATTGCATAGGTCCTCATCCAATCCAAGATGGCCACCAGCGGGGCAAAAAATTAAACATTTGTTCCGCCATGGACATTCATTTAAAGACTTGGTCTCTTAAACCACTGATCAAATTGGAACCAAACTTGATTACAATTTACTTTAGGAGATCCCTTCAAAATTTGTTTCCACCAGAACTGCATGCTCAAAATTCAAGATATCCATCAATGGGAAAAGAAGTTTATGAAACTGATGTCTTTATCAAGGACTCATTATACGTCCTTGTCTTTATGATGTCGGTCATGGTCTGTGAGCAATACAGTCCTTTGAGAGTCTCTCCTTTATTCTTCGCTCGCTTTTAAGGTTGCACCTTCCTCATATTATCTATGTTAAATATTTTGATCAGATTATCTTCCATTTTCAAAAATCCTCTTCCAATTTATTTAATTATCAAGTTACCATACCTCGTCTAATTAGATAAAGACATGTGAAATCAAGTCCATGTAGGTCCTTTGCATTTTGTATTATGGATATAATATTGATTGATTCATTACAAATAAAAAAAAATGTTAAAGATGAAGAACAACAAAAAAAACGTTGTTCTTTTGCTTGTTTTTTTACCATGTATTTGTATAAAGACTTTGTCTCATGTGCATTTACTCCATATCCTTTTATTCACCATTGCATATATTTAAAAGGCAGATTATACCATAACAGCATAAATAACAAATTCAAAATGGCGGAAGACTACCGATCTACCTTAAACACGGGAAATCTCACAAAATTGTGTGCAAACAGTAAGTAACTTGTTTATATTGATTTTTTAGGGGCGGACGTTACATGTCTTGATTGCTGTAGAACCTATTACCGGTCAATAGCATCACCTGTGGGATCAGCCTCGTTGTAAAGCTAAAATGGCGGCCTCCATGAAAAATGAATTTTTTGATAGGTACTTTCAAATATCTACTATCTAGTTGTACTTGCGTAACAGCGACAATCAACATATTGAAATGATGGTTTATTAACCAGAAATCTTAAGATAACAATCAACATTATCATGTATGACGAAATGCACCGGCCGACCGAGCCCGCGGCTTCGAAAAAGTAGTAGGGGGAGGTTTTCAACTCGATTTTCGAAAACAGTTTAGTATTTTTAAGTGGAGATCATGAATTTCCTTACTTAAGTTGACCGCTTTACGGAGTGAGCTTAAAATCTGTCCATTAACCCAATCAATAGACGAGTTTTCAGTTGGTGAATTTTCCCGGAAAATTTTGAATTAAAATATAGGAATTCATGTCAAATCACCCACGGAAAAATTGCCCCTCTATATTTCAAAATCGTCCCACTTCCAAAATGTGTTTATACTGTTTTAAAAATCGCCCCACTGATGTAAAAATCGCCCCACTTTCTTAATGTCAGATTGGCGATAAAACACTGAAGTAGTAAAAATTGCCCCATCAGTGTCAATTTCGCCCCCCTCATTGTCAAAATTGCCCCACTTTCAAGATGTGTCTTTTATGCTATGACGCACAGAGCAGGGATTTTTCAGGGTATTTCGGGAAATGGCATTTTAATCCCATTTGGGAATTTTTTATCGACAAAAGATGAATTTTGGGAAATTGTAAGATGAATCTTTATAATTGATATTAATTTAGATAAATTCATTTATTTGATTTGATTTTGTAAAATTTCATATTTTTATATATATTGCAACTATATTAAAAAGTTTATGATAACACCAGAAACATGTATTGATGAAAACCAGGCAGTCAGGTAAAAACAACCATGAATCCATGTTAAAAGTTGTTACCTCCAGTTGCACAATTCTTTAATGAGGAAAAGTGCATTGAAAATTTTAAGGTGCCTGCAGAAGTAATAGGTTACAAAATCCGAAAAGTTTTTTCTCCGATCTGGTTCCGAATTTTATACAACCCGGAAGTCCGCCATTTGCAATTTTGTTGAAAAACAAAGGACTGTTTTCACTTGATTTTGACCATTCTATTGTTAATATTTACACAAAACACAAGCGGTATTCCAATTTCATGCATCCTTGAAATGTTTCTTAAATAAAGTGTGGGTACTTGTCAGAAAGTTTAAAAACAGGATCGTTTTGAAGATTGGTTTCGTTAATCATGACAATAACTTGATACAGAAATAATTTAATTTCATCATCCTAATAACTGAGTTTAGTAAGCCAAGTAACTATTTGAAAATTGGGAATTTCTTTACTACAAATTGGGAAAAAAGTAAGGAAATTGCCATTGGGAATGGGGCCGATATTCGGCCCCTGAGAAATGGGTGAACAATCCCTGCAGAGTTTGTGAGAAAACGTCCCATTGTTGTCAAAATCGCCCCACTCATTGTCAAAATCGCCTCACTCCCAAAATGTGTCTACATGGTATAACTATAACACACTGAACTTGTAAAAATTGCCCTACCGATGTCAAATTCGCTCCACTCCTTAGGTCTCCTTATGTTGACAATGAAGACAATGATTCATCTTTTCTAACTATCTGCTATTGATATTGAAGTTTCCTGCGTGAGATATGTTTTTATTAGTTTAACTTTTAAGTACACGGATTAAAGGAAGTAGAGCACCTATATATACTAGAAAATAGGTCAAATGCACAATCCAGAAGAAGTCCAAGTACAGAACACCAAGTGTTCATATATCTGTCAAACCATAAAGAAACAGTAACAAGATGAAAGCACAAAGCGAAACCACTGTCGAACCATAAAGAAAGTCACAGGAGGAATTACGAAAGTAGATCCCTTGTAGATTTCGCTTAGAAGAAGACATTGATCACTATGAAAGAAAGACAAAATAATTTTTTAGATGCTTTATTGAAGATAAATATGAAGCACAGCACATTTTTAATGAATGGACTCATAGCTTTATATACTTTAAAAGTCAGCTTGGGTGAGATAATGTGGCTTCAAAAATGATTTAGATGTTTGTCTTTGCTTAAAAGGCTTAATGGGCTTGCGGTACATTGTCACGTTTCCACATAGAAACAGCATTTCATTGTTAACAACAGTAATTAAAGCAATTTGAAAAAAAAGAAAGTTTAATTAAAATAATTGTGTTTAAAGTGTGCTAAATTTGTGGCTGATGAGAAGGTTATTAACCCCTTTGAAGTATTAATTGTTTGTTAATAGCAGCATTTCAAAAGAAACAGAAGAGATAATATATCAATGATATATAATATCATAAAGGCAAGAAAATGCACAAGAAAATACAAAAAATAATATATTTCTCCATTGGGGCGACATTGACACTCAGAGTGGGGTGATTTTACATAAATGGGGCGATTTTGTCAGAAAAGTGGGGCGATTTGTTTTTTGGTTATCTAGATGGGGTGAGTTTTCAAAATGGTGGGGCGATTTTACCTGTTACCGAATATAGATTTTTGGACATCACAATGTTATGTGATGCATTTTACTCTGATTGACCCCAAGTCAATCCTCTGATTGACCCCAAATCAATCGGAGCAATTCATTCAGTAAACTAAATTGGAAACTTTGACCAATTTTGACGCACTTAGGATACTTCCTGCTGTTAGTGTAATTTTCATTGACACTGGTTATGCTACAAATGTATATGCCATTTTCTAGTTAAAATATGACATTAATAATTGATTTAGTTTGTCTGTTAACATCCAAATGTCATTGTAAACATGATAAATGAAGGAGAAATATATGTCACAAATAAAATTTAATGCGTCATTTCTGTTTTGTGTCAAAACAGGTCATTGGACGATATACGTATGACATCATAATGACGAGATAATTTGACTTTGACTTTTCGTTGATTGCAAACTTTACCTTGTTAGTACTACTCCTCATAAGCCACTTGAAGAATTTTGATGAAAAGAAGAACACAACATGCTGATGTGCATGAAAGAATATAATAATTGTATGACACCATGAAGGGGAGATAATTTGACTTTTCGTATTTTTTGTCTGGCCCGCGACGAAAAAGTCACGGATGTGAGACTTTGGGATAGCGTTTCCGGCGGCAGCTGCGTCAACGTACAATTGCAAACTATTGTGAATTAACAAGCTTATATTAGTTGTAAGTCCATAGTATTTGATGTGCAGTTGCATTATTATAGGAACTACTCAAATCCCTTATTAGATTATGGCCATGGCCCCTTGCGTCTTGGGGAGTACACACCGATTCCACGCCCAGATGGTGGCCCTGGCCCCTTAGTCACACATTCATGAATGATCACTGTTAGTTTTTAGGAAGCAGTTTGTACAGCCTATACCAGTAGTCCTAGGTACCGAATTTTGGTGTGTATTAAATGCATTGGTGTATAAAACACACCCTCTTTCTCAGAGGAAAAGAATCAGAAAAAATCTAGTTTGTGTGTAAAAAATGCATGTAAATTTTTAACAACATCTTCTTTTCAAAAAATGTCTGGAGAGGTCAAGAGTTACCTTGTGGACTGAATTAAATGGAATACATGATGCTTTATTCACTTATATTTCGAGGAATAACTGTACCTGTCTTTATTTTATGGTTTATTCAAACATTTTGGGAATTTGCAGACGAAAATATTGATTTGGTAAACACAGGAAGTTTATCTCCAAACGAAATTGAAAGTCAAAGGCGGTTACGGATACGTAAATATTACGGTTTTTCTTGGTAAATTTTTAAGTGATATTCCCTTAGTAATCTTCACACTCTCGGTTAATGTATTAATTAACTTCATTTAAACTATCCCTTTTCATAAATTATAATTACATTATCACTTGCAAGTATCTTGTACCCCTGAAAACCGGAACCGGCTTAACCAAATTAAAACAAATATGGCGGACAGGATCAAGATGAAATTTTGGGTACCGGGAAATCTCTGAATATACATGTTGTATACAAAGAAATCGATACACGTCTAATCATCGTGTTAACATTGACAAACTTTGTTATCATCAAACACAGGTTCGTATCTGGATCACTTCAAGGATTTTATACTCATTTCCGGTCTGAAGTTAAGTTAGTCTAGGTCAGAAAAAAATAGTCTTTTGAAGTTCGCATGTATAAAATGCATCCCCTCTCGCTAGGACCTTTCTGGGGGAAAATATGTGCGTGTAATGCACACCAAAAAACGGTACTTGATATTTTACATGCAGTTGCGTTTTGGGGAGTACATACCGATTGCATGCCCAGATGGTGGCCCTGGTCCCTTAGTCGTGCATGAACGATCACTTTAAGTTTTTAGCCAGCAGTTTGTACAGCCTATACCAGTAGTCCTAGGCAATTGATATTTGACATGCAGTTGTGTCCTAGGGAGTACATACTGATTCCACGCTTAGATGATGGCCCTGGCCCCTTAGTCACACATGAATGATCACTTTAAGGTTTTAGCAAGCAGTTTGTTCAGCCTGTACTAGTACAGTAGTCCTATCCACTTGATATTTGACATGCAATTGTGTCTTGAGAAGTACATACTCATTGCACACCCAGATGGTGGTCCTGGTCCCTTAGTCATGCATGAGTTGTCACATAATTTTTTTTTCCAAGGAAATTGTAAACACAGTTAAAGAATTATGTTTTATTTTTATTGCTGCCGCAGTAGATCAATGTGGAAATTAAGGCGATGCAAGGGGCGGGCAAGACATATCCTGTGTCCACAGTTTATTTTGGAAATTGGGGCTGTGGGGTATCCTTTTGTGGCTTTGCCAAAGTTACTTCTAGTTTTCTACTAGGTCCATTATTATACAAAGTGATACTATATTTTACCTGGCCTGTTGTAGTAGAAAAAAAATGTTGTCATCTCTCATTCATTATACAATGTATGAATTTTACAGTGTATACACATTATTACAACTGCTAAATGACATTGAAAGAAAAAAGATCATTGCACAGAAAACATGTGAAGGATACCATGATCTGTTTAAACCATGGTAAGTATAGAGTATAGTACAAAACATTTAATCATGTTTGTTTTATAGATACATATGCCATATAGTGTTTTACATGCTGGTGTTTGCAGGCGGGGAAGTTGTTGAATTAGAACAATAGAAATTGAGCTCTCTTTAAATGAGGTAGAAATGTTACTTTTTATGCCCCGCCTACGATAGAAGGGGGCATGTAGTGTTCGGGTGTGTCCGTCTGTCCGTTCATCCGTCCGTCCGTCCATTCGTCCGTCCGTCTGTCCGTACCAAGCCAGGTTTACCCTCAGGTTGAAGTTTTTTTTCTGTGAAGGACATATGCTATTATCATGAAACTTTGTATAAATACACATTAGGGTATAATTAAACAAAAATCATAAAATTTTTTTATCCCGGCTACCAACTTCATGCTTCACTGATCATTGAAAAAAGGGGGGTAGTATGAGGTTTACCCTTAGGCCACATCAAATTAATTAATAGATTCTCATCCCCACCCGCCCCATTTTTTCTAGGCTCAATTTTTATTTTATTTTCAATTATTCAGAAATTTTCTTTAAATTTTTATCAAGATTAGTAAAAGTCAGTAAAAAATATAAAATAAAAACAGATTTTTTGTTACAGGTGGATGAGAATCTACATATTAACTTGATAGGGCCTTAGGTTGAAGTTTTTTTTCTGTGAAGGATGTATGCTATTATCATGAAACTTTGTATAAATAAACATTAGGGTATGGTTAATCAAAAATCATAATAAAATTTTATCCCGGCTACCAACTTCATGCTTCACTGATCATGAAAAAAGGGGGATAGTATGAGGTTTACCCTTAGGTTGAAGTTTTTTCTCTGTGAAGTATGTATACAATTATCATGAAACTTTGTATAAATACACATTAGGGTATAATTAAGCATAAGTCATAATAAAATCTTATCCTGGCTACCAACTTCATGCTTCAATGAAAAACAGCCAATCAAAGATTGTGATCCCCCTGCTACCCCTTTTTGGACCCCCTCCCCTTGTAAAAAAAAACAAGTGTTTTTAAAACTAAATTAATCATCGTAACTGTAAAACACCAAAAAGATATGGTTGCTAGGTAGAATTTCAAAAAATAATGGGTCTTTGAGAGTTTCAGGAACTTTACCAAAATTAGAATCAAAGATTTTTGCAACCTGGCTGTAGAAAATCATCATTTTTACTGTATGGAATTGAAAGAGATATGGTTGGTAGGTATAATTCCAAAAAATAATGAGTCTTTGAGAGTTTCAGGAAATTTACCAAGCTTAGAATAAAAAATTTTTGCAATCTGACAATGGAATATGATCACTTATACTATAAGGCATCAAAAAAGATATGGTTGCTAGGTAAAATTCAAAAAAAAAAAATTCGTCTTTGAGAGTTTCAGAAAATTTACCAAAATTAGAATCAGTCTTTTGCACTCTGATTATTGAAAATGATCTTCAGTACTGTAAGGAATTGAAAAAGTTATGGTTGCTAGGTAGAATTCCAAAAAATAGTAGGTCTTTGAGAGTTTCAGGAAATTTACCATAATTAGAATCAAAGATTTTTGCAATCTGACTATTGAAAATCATCATTGAAACTATAAGGCATCAAAAAAGATATGGTTGCTAGGTAAAATTCCCAAAAATAATGGGTCTTTGAGAGTTTCAGGAACTTTACCAAAATTAGAATCAAGGTTTTTTGCAATCTTACCATTGAAAATGATAATCAAAACTATAAGGCATCAGAAAAGATATGGTTGCTAGGTAAAATTCCAAAAAATAATTGGTCTTTGAGAGTTTCAGGAAATTTACCAAAATTAGAATCATATTTTTGGAATCCTAGTGTTCATACTAGCTGATGACATTAAAATATTGCTTAATTATAAAACTATGTTGAAATTTCAAAAATTATAAGTCTTTGACATTTTCAGGAAATTTACCAAATTTGGCACCGGGGTCTAAATTTCAAAAGCTTAGAACATATTCAAAGAGCAATTCCAATAATTCCTCATGAAAATATAAAACACAAAATCAAAATTATACATAGAGTTGCAGTCGTTCTGATGAGTACTAATTGTTTAACATTTTTGTGCCCCTTAAGGGCATGCCCCCAGGGGTCATACCAAAAGTCAGCTACCATCAGTAAATGAGATGCATATAATCAAACTTGCTTACAAAGTTTCAGCTTCCAAACATGAATACTTCGGAAGATTTCGCTTATTACTGGATATCTCGAAATACATTTTCGCTCATTTTTCCGCCCTGAGGGCAAATTTCAAAATTCCGAAACCTTCGGCACAGACAACTTTTATAGTGCTACTTATACCCTTATTACAAGGTTTCTGCGATTTAAGATGTAAGAGGAGTTCCAGCGGAATCGATTTTTTCGTTTTTTGGACCCCCTAGAGGCCATGCCCTGAGGGGTCATACCAAAGTTCAGACACCCTCTGTGAATTTGCTACATAATATGTGAGTCCATATCCAAGTTTCAACTTTCTAGCCCAAATGACCTTCGAAGTTTCTTCAATTATTGGATATCGTGAAAATTTGTTTTCGCCCATAATTTGCCCCTAGGGCGTTTGACCTAAATTCCGAATCCACAGTACGTTACTTCAGATCATACTCTAGTATGGTGCCGAGTTTCAAATTTGTATCTCTTATAGTTCCAGAGCTATCGAGGAGCATTACAAACGCACGTACGTACGTACATATGGACGGACTGCATTACATAATCCCCCCGCTTTGCTAAGCGGGGGATAATGATCATGAAAGAAGGGGGATAGTATGAGGTTTACCCTAAGGTTGAAGTTTTTTTTCTGAGAAGGATGTATACTATTATCATGAAACTGTATATATACACATTAGGATATAATTAAACAAAAATCGTAATACAAATTTATCCTCGCTACCAATTTCATGCTTCACTGATCTTGGATAAAAAAGGGGGGTAGTTTGAGCTTTACCCTTAGGTTGAAGTTTTTTCTGTGAAGGATGTATGCTATTATCGTGAAACTTCATATAAATATATATTAGGGTATGAATAAAAAAAGATAACAAATATTTACCCATGCCACCAACTTCATGCTTCACTGATCATGAAATATGGCATTGCTCGAAATAGGTGTGAGGCGGGGCATTGTGTCTGTTAGACACATATTCTTGTTTTTATTGTTTTCCATGGATGCATAATTATAAACGTTATTTCCATTGAAAAAATACTTATTATTAGGGCCCCGCCATGAAATGGCGGCACCCTATAGTAATCAGTCTGTCCGTCCGTCAGCGTTTTCTATGTCGTACGATAACTCAAGAATGCCTTTACGGATTTTTATGATTTTTTCACTCAAAGTTGCACTTGACTGAAGGAAGCTCCCTTTCGTTTTTGAGGAAAATATGAAAATGATTTTTGGGAAAAAACTTCATTTTTATATGAAAAAGTGCATATTTTGAGAATTAGCTCTATGTCGTGCGATAACTCAAGATTACCTTCAGGGATTTTAATGATTTTGATACTCAAGGTTGAACTTAACCAAAGGAAGCACCCTTTTGTTTTTGTGAAAAATCTGAAAATGATTTTTGGGAAAAAACTTCATTTTTATATGAAAAAGTGCATATTTTGAGAATTAGCTGTACGTCATACAATAAATATTAAAATTCCCATCAGGGATTTATATGATATACAAAAGGTTGGTCCTGATCAAAGGAAGCTCCCTTTTGATTTTGAGGAAAATCTTATTTCCATGAAATTCCGCAGTCAGGTTTTTGGGACACACAAGGGGGCTGTGCCCTTTCTGACTTTGTCAGTATTCTAGTATTTTTCAATCCTACATTTTGAATTTAAATTAAAACAATATAGATTGTCGCTGGTGAATGTATAGAAGCACATATATTGTACATATTGGCATAAAAGATCAGTTTAGTGTCTGTCCCCAAAAAGGCTGGCTTTTGATTTAGACCAAAATTTGTTAACTGATTTCCAATATCCCTTTTTATCCATATGCAAGTTTTTATGTACGCCCTTTGTCATGTTTCCCCAGAATAAATGTTCAAACTGGATCTGAGTTTTATTTCCTATGCATTCTCTCTGAGGTTTCTTTTAGGAATCAGCTTTATATAAAAACAAAACTATCAATGAATTAGTGTACCCCAAAAGAATACCAAATGGCAACCACCCTTATATTACACTTTAAATATTAATAAAAACCTTTCCAAAAATCCTGAAATCAAATGAAGTGAAAATACTAAACGTAATACATGCTCCTTTAATTGCCAAATATATTTTTTTTCACAGCAAGCAAAAATCACTGGCCAGCTAAAAATATTATGGAAAGTCCATTTTGTCCTTACGTAAATATTTGAAAAGGTGGTCTTATCACTGAGAAAGGCCATATTCAGAAATCAATTTTATAAGGTTTATACGATGCATACATGTACTTCTGTATTTAATATTACTAATAAATTTTGTTTCCACCCAGGCTTATTTAGGGTGGCTAAAATTTTTTCTTTATTATCCTGCAGTTTCAACTACCAGGTAGAGTAAGTATTAAAACCATATTTTATATATTAATCAACGACAATTGTATATTTCTCATATATCTGTACCATAGAGTGATTGTTGCAGCATATGAAATGTAAAGTAAAAAAATACCTCAAGTGTAAAGCCCCTCTAACACTACACCGTATAACGAACGCCGAACGTATAAAAATAAATTATATCCGTTCGTCTCTGTTCATAAACGTTTGTCGTTCGTTCTTTATTCGGTGAATTCGGTACAAGTACGGTGATGTACGTTTCGTACGGTGAAAAATTTGGAAAATGTTCAAAACTTGGAATGGACATATACCGCACAAAATGTCTGGTGAATGTACGGAAGGCGTACATTTTGTTCAGTTCTCATGCATTGTATAGACGTTATTCATTCGTTTCTTGTCTGTCTTGCCTCCGTTTATGTACGGTAGCTAAAATTGATGAAATGGACTTTTACTGAAGAGATAATGGATAAACCGTTCGAATTCCGAACTTACACCGGAAACCAACCGGACGAACATCGAATAAAACGAATTTATGAAAATAAATGTTTGGTAATGACCAAAATTAGTATGTAATAAAGAAAGTAAGAATCGTTAAAGTAGGCTACAATTAAAAGATAACAAGCACAAAATATAAAGTATAAAAAATAAATAATAAATAATACATTGTAATAAGAAAAGAAAAAGGCAAAAAAAAACAAGAAAGGAACAAAAAGAAAGGCATATATTTTCTTCCTTATGGCTTCAATTATGAGGCAACCGGGTGGAAAACCAAAACGATGGTCCTGCCAGAACGAGAGGAACTTGAACTACTGAAGAGTAACAGAATTTATGTGGTTGCATCATGGAGGCCATTAGGCTGATAGTTTGAGTCATACTTTCCGTTCCTTTCTTTTGATTTTTAGCCTACCATTTATTATTTTTCACTTTGTTTATGATGTCCTTTAATGTGACCTACTTTATCCGTTCTTACTTTGCTTAAAACGAATTTACAACGGTTGCTTATTATGTGGTCATCCAATATAGGTGCTATACACTACTTTTTTTTAAAAGTTGCTTATTTAATTTAGTAATTACGAGAGTTATGCAGTGTTTGCTTATTTGTATAATTGTATTGTAACATTATTCTGACATATACCCAAAACATCAAAATCAAAATTATTATTCTGACATATAACCAAAACGTCAAAATCAAAATGTCCGTTTTCTCGCCGTTTAAAAACTAAAATCTAAAAATGAAGTATATGTCTTAAGAAGCATTCGCTACTATAGAGACTGTATAACTTTTACCCGATCTTTGTCTTTGGTATCTGCACTTCGCAGTTTCGCCTTGGGTCTATGGTGAAGAAGGTTATCTATATTCTAAGGTAATTCTCTTGTCTTTCCTTTTTGCAAAAATTAATTTAATTGATCCAGCAATTAGTAGTGATTATTTGTGTAAAATAATATGTTGAGCGGGCAAAAGACACTGGTATCCTTTCTTAAAATCGATAGTTTCATATAGTACTTATTCAATTCGTTTTTACTCGGTGCTCGTTCGGTACGTTTTCGTTACCAATCCGTTTTATTCGGTACTCGTCCGGTACGTTACCGTTATAAATACGTTTTATTCGGTGCTCGTCCGGTAGGGTTCCGGTGTCAGTGCGGTACGAGTTCAGTTTATTCGGTGCCAAGACTGTGTATGTACGTTGTACATACTGTATACCTCCGGTTTTTGTAAGTTTTCATTGTAATTCGTGAACGAACAAAAATATTTACCACCGCGTAAAAATGATTTTCAGACGTTCCGCATACGTTTGTGTTACATTTTGTATACGGTGTAGTGTAAGAGCGGCTTATACGTTTGTCGTCCGTTCTTTATCCGGTGAATATGGTACAAGTACGGTGATTTCCGTTTTGTACGGTGAAAAATATTGAACATGCTCAAAATTTGGAACGGACATCTACCGCACAAAATGTCCAGTGAAAGCACGGTAGGTTTACGTTTCGTTCGGTTGTCAAGCGTTGTATATACGTTATTCATTCGCTACTTGTCCGTCTTGCATCCGTTCATGTATGGTAGATTAAATTTGTGAAACGGACTTTTACCGAGGAGATCACGGATAAACCGTTTGAGTTCCGGACTGACAGCGGAAACCAACCGGACGAGCACCGAATAAAATGATTTTGTAAAACTATATGCTGTGCAACGGCCAAAATTAACATGTAATAAAAAAAGCAATCGTCAAAGTAGGCCACAATTAAAAGATAATAAGCACAAACTATAAAATATTAAAAAAACAGAAAAAAACAACAAAAAACAGCTAAGAACAGAAGGAAATGCCCGTATTTTTGACCTTATGGCTTCAACTTTGAGGCAACCGGACGGAAAACCAAAATTATGATCCTGCCGGAACGAGAGAAACTTGAACCACTGAAGAATAACATAATTTATCTGGTTGCCCCTTTGGGACCGACCATTTAACTTGAAGTGGGGGGGG
>MJUU01023419.1:3999-15034 GCA_002080025.1 Modiolus philippinarum
CCCCCCCTTTCAAATTGCCTGGATCGGCGCCTGTTAACAGTTCGTGAGTCATGTGCAACATATGATATTGTGCAACACAGTACTGAACTTGGTATTATTATTGTTATGCTGGATATAATCACCAGAAAATATAGAAAATGACAAATCATGCAAATAGCGAATGGACTTGGATCGCGCTTTCCTTGTTTCGAAGCTATTTCTTCAGTTCTCCAAACCGTTCATTCGCATTTTTCTGGGACAGTAACATGCTACAGTCAGTTAGTATTGTTAGTGCAAAAATGCATTCACATGCACAAAGAAACTATGCATTCTATACCTGATTTACAATTCTTATTTTCTAACGTGTATTTTCTTTCCACGCCTTGGAATGTAGGTCAAGCCAAAGGTGTTATGAAATGCTGACCACGTGACATAGTATTGTGATGAGTGGATTTTGACGAAATGGAAATGGTGTTTGTCGACATCTTCTTTAAATATAAATTGCATCACTCGATAAAAATGCTAAATTGAAGCACGATAATTTGAAGAAAACTGCACATTAATTAGAAAAAATATTTTTTCCACCAACACTTGTCGATCTCTATGAACGACAAAATAGGTACATAGGCTTCGCTATGTTAAATTTTGAGGTCCACGACGGGGATATTTTGCAACGCTGAGACAAAAAATTATTATATATGTAGTAACAAGGTCTACATACTTTTACTTACACAATCATCTTCTCAGCTTACTCACTATGCAAGTAATCAGAATATTTGGTCTTTAATCCTTCACCCCCGAAGTTAACATGCAATTGTAATTAACAACTCACATTTCTGTTATTACACAGCATTTTAATTGATACTTTGAAAAATTCTGTGCCGTAACATTTTACTCTATTAAGATTTGTTAAAATAATTAATTCCATGGCATATTCTTATGAGACATTTTAACAAAATTTAATTGTTACTTTTAAGGATGTAGTAAGGTGAAATAAAATAAATCTACGATTCTAAATTGAAACCATAAATTGAAAGAGCATTGGTAAAAGAATAAAATCAGCCAAAAATAATGATAGGTTATTGACCTTGTTTCCAAGATATTTCACATTTTAAAAATTGGCGGGAAAAGCTCTCTTGGACTTTTACCTTAGTATAACATGGAGACATTACTGATTTCTTTCACATTGAAGGAAAATCTACAATCTAGTTAAATTTTGCTAGCTGACCTTAAATGACCTACTGAAGACTTTGATTGCTAAAAAATGGGTGTAATGGGGCAAAATATATTACATAGTAATAATGGGTAAAATCCGATAAATCCGAATGACATTTAGGAATTTCAAAAACCAATTAGCAACTTTATTGTAAATACACATCATTGTTTATGTTTGTGTGTTTGTCCCATTTGTTTTTGTCTTTGTAGTTCCCTTGCAGATTGTATCATATAATTGTAATTTTCGGGCATTGTAGATGTTTCTCTGTTATCCTTTTATTTCATTAACATTTAAAGTCATTTTTTTCGTTGATACACTTTCACATTACTTGTACATATGTATTTTGGAAAAAACTTTTTAAAAATTGATGTTATGAACAGGAAATTACCAAATGTAATACAATAAATTAAAAATAGCAATATTCAATTGCAGGTGAAATCCCAATTCATTAAAAGAAAAAGAAATGATACAGCAAAAATTAACCATATTAATAATTGCTGTAAGAGCTATTTCTATAATGGACTGAAAATATCTTGAATTCCCTTTCTAAGCAAACAAGAAATATTTCCATTTGATTTATTGTGTTGATGAATTGTATATTGTACGATTTAAAATATCATGTTTTTCTCCTTTGTTCTATTTCTGCAATGGTGTCCAGTTTTTGTAGGATAGAAAAAAAAATCAAATCTGATACATTACTGTAAAGTTTCAAAACATTTGGTTTAAAAAAAACTTACGGACGACAGACGCCAGGTGATGGCAAAAAGCTCACATGGACTTTTAGGCCAGGTGAGTAATAAAAGACAATTTCATCTTAGTCAAAATATACAGTTTAAATGGACGATGTAGTATAATCATTATCATTAAAATAAAATGAAGACACAAATTATTAACTGAAATGAAGATAAATCGAATTTTTCAAACAAACTTCATACATAAGATTTATCAAAAGTAAGAAATGGACAGTCAATAATTTCTTGTGGCAAAACCTTTCATCTATCCTATGAAGTTAGTATAATGTGATAACTGTGATACATAAAACTAATTTAATGTATTCATTTCTGTGTGTCTACGGTTAACATTCATTACCGATGTATTGTATACATGTATTTAAGTCATTTTGTGTGTATGACTTCATTTCCATATGAGTACTAAAAAAATAATGATAAATAAATAAATCCAGAAAACATGGCGAAATAAAATTACACACAGTGAGACAACATAACTAATTACCGAAGTCACTGTGATATGAACATTTCGACAACTTATTTCTTTTCATTGCAGATAAAATCTAAACGCTTTTGAAGACCAGAAACGTTTTAAAACTGAAATAGAACAAATAACCAATATAATCTAAATGTAAAGCAAAAATCAGCCAAGGACAGAGCTTTGCATGAGGGAGATTTTCCTTAGTTTTCAACAAAATTTACAAAAATTTAGGTATTGTAAGGTTCCATAAATCACGAGGAGAAACAAACAGAATATAAAAGGACCAACAGAGTGAACCCCTTAAACAGGATTGCCCCCAGGTGTTCCGGAAGAGTGAGCATGAGATGCTCCACATGAGGCATCGATTGTATAGCTAGAACAACAAATAATCGAATCCGTAGCTGATTGGATATTGCTATTTTCCTACCCTTAAACAAAACCATTTATCATTCGCCTATGTATTTCATCTGGTTAACAGCTTAGTGGACTTACGTTATAGAAAATCAGAGATTATATGATTTTATTGAAAAGTAAAAGCATCTCATGATCAGTGAACATTTTTTTAGAATGACTA
The DNA here is from genome assembly GCA_002080025.1 of Modiolus philippinarum. Taxonomy (NCBI): domain Eukaryota; kingdom Metazoa; phylum Mollusca; class Bivalvia; order Mytilida; family Modiolidae; genus Modiolus; species Modiolus philippinarum. Next base: position 6,978 of record MJUU01023419.1, read on the forward strand.
AATACCGAAGATACTTTGAATTTATTTTCTGTGCATAAAAAAGTTTTTCCCTGTCCAGATAGGGGGTAGACCTGGTTAAGCCTAAAGTTTTCCACTCTTTTAATTTTTTCAATATTCTCAATATTGAAACTACACATGTAAATGTGGAATTTAAACAATTTAAAAAAAAATTTACTGTCCCGTTTTCTTTCTAGTGGCCTTCAAAGATACCATGTTTCCTCATATTATTTTGGTCAGATAAGGACTTGCTTGGGGTGTAAAAAAATTAGCTCCAATTAATTTTGTATTTGATATAGAATTATTTCAAGTGCAAATTTACTGAAGAAAAATATACATAAATAATGAAAGTAAATTTTCATAGTTTTAACTGCAAAACAACTGCAAAACAATGGTGTTCTGAAAAGTATATGCTGAAAATTTTACTCTATTTTGATCAATATTAAACACATTTTAAAAAACTAAGTCGTTTAATTTTCACTAAAAACTGACAATAGAAGAAATTAGTAAATGTAAGATATATTAAAATTTTAGAAAAATCTACCGTTCCATTTTTTTTTTTCTAAATTTACAATTACGTGTGTAAAAAGCTATAATATTCCTGAATCTCTACTTGAAATTACCTCCCTTGCCAGAAATCTGACCTTTAAATTAGATATCATTGCAAAACAAGTAGAGTTAATTTACTCGTTATAAATAACTGAATGTAGGGTATTTGTTTACAAATAACAAAATACCGAGGTTGCTTTGAATTTAGGTTCTGAATATGCGCATTTCGACAACTTATGTCTCATCAGTGCAGATCAAATCAAAACATTTGGAAATCCATGAACCGAAATATATGTTAAAGCTGATAGAGAACAAAATACCAATAGGGTCTAAACAGGAAAACCCAAATTAGCTAAGGTCAGAGCTATGCAAGAGGGAGATACTCCTTAGGTTTTGAACAAATTTTCTTAAATTTAGATCTTTCAAATGTTCAAGTAAGATCGGTTGAAGTACCGGCTACTGGGTTAGTGAATACCCTCGGGGACTAACAGTCCACCAGCAGGGAGACTTTGGACGTAGTTTTACCTCTAAATAAATCCCAAGAAAACTGAATCACATTACAATCTGATGGGAAATATGCAGTTTTGCAATTTTGGCTCCTGTCTGTTCTCTTATAGCTCGGAAATTGTAATAGATACGTCAAATGTGTTGATATACTACTGAGAGCTTATGTCAAGAGGAATTCAAAGAAACAGATCCCAATAGAATCCGATAACAAATAAAAATTCTAAATAATTTGGTGTTTTGAAATTCTGGTTCAGTTTGACCCACAGATGCATGGGAAACGAAAAAAGTTATAAAAATATGATAGTAATGTTAAGCTTTATAAGGAATCCATTACAATTAACTGCGATAAAACAATCAAAATTTTAGAGATTTGGCTCCTTTGGGCCGCATTTATCATGTTTAGTTGTCTCGAGAATGATATAAGCAAAATGAAATCCGTTGATATACTCCAGATTTAAAATTTCTGCAGGAACACAACGAAAGAAACTCCATCAAATTCCGATAAATAATAAATATTATATAGCCAAATATATGAAAATATCCAATTTGGCCCTTTTTGGTGCTTTTTAAAAATGGGCGGGTCCACAATAACCAAAATCAACTCCACTCTTCCATTTTCCAAAGAAATGTCCAAGTAAAGATTCCAAGTAAAGAAGTGATGACGACAAACTCGCTTTATGAAAAAGATTAAGTATTCCGAATTTACAGCAATAAGTTGTATTCATTTTTCTACATGTTATTAAAGTTTGTCCGAAAAGGTAAACTTCGTATTTCTGAACAAAATCATTTTCCGGAAGAGATAATGCCAATTTGCAGAAATGTAAAACTCCGACATAGGCAAACAATCTTTATATCACCGCCGGAATTTGTATTGATTAATTCCAATGTGTAACAAAATAGGTATGGAGGAACTTTGTATGGTATTTCAAACACATTAGCTGCAATTCCAGGGATGATATCGCCAATTGTTGCAGGCGCCCTCACACCAAACGTGAGTACATTGTTTTAATAAATGAGAACCCCACGCTCTGTAAACATAAAACATAGATATTCATTTCTAGCACAAAATACAATTAATTAAGTACCAGTCTGTCGAAGAAACAGGCAAAATGAATTGGTGAGGTGGCACATTGAGGAAAAAAGCGCAAACTTTTGATGTTTAATTTTTAATATAATTAACCAAGAAAACGTCATTTTGATAGATAAAAGTTCTGTGCTATTTTACCTTTTTGAGTTGTCAACGTCCAAAATTTAGTTACTTTATGCAGTGAACAGTACGGGAAAATTTCACGTCATTTGTTTTTCTATCTAACCAGTCAAAAAATATCTTGTGACCTAACACATGATTGAATTTAAAAACTTTTTGGGATGTGTTTTTATGACCAAATGAATACACCTACCCCCCCCCCCAAAAAAAAAAAAAAAAAAAACAGAATCTAAATTTTTGATGTGCCGCCAACTGCCTGTCCCCTAGTTGGAATACTATTTAAAAATAAACGTTTTCTCTTAATTCTCTGTCGGTCGTGCAAGTCCCTTCTTTGTTTGTAGGCCTATTTAATTTAGAAAATCAAGTAGAAAAGGTATGAGGAACTAAACATATCATGACAAATAGGAAACTTGGAACTAAAGTTTGGTTGACATCCAATTGTAGATTTAGAGAAGTTAAAGGTAGATCGGGCCAAATGAAAATCTCAGAATTTCCCGTTTTATTGTGCCCCACTTTTAGTGGAGTTTTACCTTTATTCGTTCTCATATAAGGGATCGTTCAGGCAAAAAGACAATAGACTAACCAAGTACTTTAATTTCTGTTTCCATTATATAGATGATGTTTAAGGTAAGTTTTAACTCCATACCATATACCCAAATAAACTCAAAATTACGGAGACCACTGAATCACTTAGTTCAATGTAGTTTATACTGCGGATACGGGTTCATATTCCCTGTCTGTGTTTTATATTCCCAGGGCCGTCAGGCGAAGGGGACATAGGGCATACACAGGGAATATGAACCTGTATCCTCTGTGAAGCCCAAATAACTATTATATTCTTCTAGAAGTGCTATAATTTTAAAAGCGTTTAAAAATTAAGATTTCGCTACCACGGGGATACGGTCTTATATCCCCTGCCAAGGTTACCAATCAAATTTTAGGATTTACCTGGATATTTCACTTCAGAAGAATCTATAATAAACATTTGTACAACATATTATGTGGAGCATGCAACAAGAATGGATACGATTAAAATATATGTATAAACATTTGAAAAACAAAAGTGTGTGTGAATACAAAGCCGGCTTTGAATCAAACAACTTAAGATGAGACAAATCTTGTCGAGTCTTTGATATAGCTGTACACATGACGAAAGATTTCACAATTAGTTTCATAACTTTAACCCAAGTCCCCTTTTGTTAATAGGTTCAAGTCAACAACTGCTGTAATTTCCCTTACTAGTATATTGTTAAAGAGATTAATTGTTAAAGAGAATTTCACGTATGTTTAAATACAAACATAGCCAATGGAATGTACTAGTGGCGATCTACTTTAATTGTATGAACATTTGATACCTAAGTATGACTTGACTCGCAAAAAACTAATTACTAATGGCATACTCATCTTCGATTTTATGGAAATGTTGTTAAAAATGTCGGAAACTGGTAAAAAATCCAGAAAAATTGGGATGTAACTTACATTGCATATGGATATTCTACATAAATCCGTAAAACTTGCTTTTCCATCCTAAAGATTTTACAAATATGCTGCCCTTTTACTGATACTGCCGAAGTCTACTGAAATACATAACGGCTCTTTATCAAACCCTTCGGGACGTTTTGAGTTTGATTTTTCATCCATAGTGCGATATTGTTTTACCAACAGACTAGGTTCCTTTAAATAGCTAGTCGACAGTTTAGCTTCGAGCACTCTTTGAACCATCTTTCTAAATTAGGTTTTGTCTTATATTTTTCTTTTTTCAAGATAGTGGTCATGGAGTTAGTAGTCCACCTGTATTGGGTTTTATTCTTATGTTTATTATGCATTAGGGAAACGGGATAGAGAGAGGGAGGGGGTTGGTTACCCATAAACCAGTTTATCTCTGGCTTTCGATAGTGCCGAGCTATCCCGAGATCCTTTTGTTAAATATGTTTGTCTCTTGTCTTCATTAGTGTTTTTCTGGTGCAGTTTGCTTGTGAATTGTGGCATGTAATTGTAGTTTTCTGCCATTGTAGGTGATAACTGTTATCCCTTGTTTGTTTATTACGATACCATGATCGTCTGCAACATAGACAAAAATACACAAAAACAATAAAAGGGTTATTATTCGTCAATATGGATGCTTGAAATCAAGTATGTAGATGTACTAGCACAATTGTTTACCCCATGTTCTTCACTTAAAAATACTCTTCTTTCTTTTATCTTTTGCAGTCACAATTGTTTTTTTTTTAAATTGTAGGATGCAGCACATGAATGGAGAAATGTATTCTATGTTGGTGCAGCATTTTATGTCTTTGGGACCATATTTTATATAACTTTTGCAAGCGGTGATATTGAGACATGGGCACGTGATCAAATCGAAGACACAGATATTAAACAAGAAGTTTTTCCTCTATCATCGGATAAGGACGGAGAAAATCATGAAAATGTTTTTCATTAAGACTTTACATTGTTTACTTTCACGAAATTCATATTAATTTATGAATATTTTTGTAATTTGCTATTACAAATGATGTTATGGCATCTTACAAATATAAACCCATATTATAAGTTGCTTTCAAATTTTGATAAAAGTTAGATGAAAATATCTTAAATCTAAAATTCATCATATTGTGTTGTTATCATATTCATACGAAAGCCGGAAGGGGACTTCCGAGTTCCGACTTCTTACTTCTTACTTCTAACTTCTTACTTCTTACTTCCGAGTTCCGACTTCTTACTTCTTACTTCTAACTTCTTACTTCTTAGTTCGATGTTGCAATTCGGAAAGGTAGTCTTTCCGAATTTCAACATCGACTTTGGCATTTACTTTGAAAAGGTTTCATAGTTTATGACTAATGGCGAAAGCAATAAAAATGATAGACTGAATGGCGTTTAGCGTCCTACTTTCAATATTTCAGCCAAAACCCAAGACGAGAACAGGTTTATAAAAACATGATTTATTTCGGAAAAGGAAAAACACTGAGAGGGGAGAATTGTGAATGCCACTGGTAAAAGAGTATTAAGGGGAGTGAGCCTTGCAACCGGATATCTTCAGACTACAGGACTGTTGCAAGGAATCTCAAACGTGAACGGTCTTGCATTTTATGTGTAATAAGCGATGTATTTTATTTGTATTATGTCTTCGACTTAGCATTAGCACTCACCCTTAAAATTTGTTGAGTAATACTCTTTTAGACCCCTTGAAGACGATTTAGCTTGTATTGTAAAACTCTTTTGATTTAGGCAGGTATGATAACAAAGTTAGAGTGGATGCTTGGGAACGTACACGCTTGCTGGATTTAAACACATACCACTGTCAGACATTGTAGTGTTAAGTCAACTGCTGTAATCATACCTTTAAAAGAAACTACATTTATTTTAGAATTAGCATGAACCGAAGTCCACAAACTCTGTCAGAGTCTTATTTGAAGATTTCCTACTTCACTTTATCTTGAAGCACGTATTCATTAAAATTATAGGAAGTGCGCAGATGGAACTCAAACGGTGTAATTAACAGTCAAACCTAGTATTTTTCGATTGTTTTGTTTTGTTTATTTTGTTTATATTTTTTTTCTTGGTTTGTTTTTGTTTTGTTTTTTGTTTTTGTTTTTAGTTTTTTATATTTATTTTGACAGTTTCGTACTTCTGGGCATAAGGTATGTATAATTTTTCACATTCTCTATACAATTTTCCCAATTCAGCCGTAAAATCTTTTCCATCCTGGAATATAAAGACCTGCAATTATTCATAATGACACCATAATAAAGGTATGAACAATACATTTTAATCATCACAGTTTGGTGCTCATTCCATGCTCTACATGCTGTCATAGATCTTCCAAATTCTTTCTTACTTCTTACTTCTTACTTCTAACTTCTTACTTCTTACTTCTTACTTCTTACTTCTAACTTCTTACTTCTAACTTCTTACTTCTTACTTCTTACTTCTAACTTCTTACTTCTAACTTCTTACTTCTTAATTCTTACTTCTAACTTCTTACTTCTTAATTCTTACTTCTAACTTCTAACTTCTTACTTCTAACTTCTTACTTCCAAGTTGCAACCTGGACAGGCAAAGGACATTCAACCCGATATTTAATAATATCAATACTTTGATTATAAGTAAGACTCTTCATTATATTGATCCTAGCATAATAGACATGTTACAAAAAATATTATGTTTACGATTATGTCCACATTTATGTCTAAAATGACCGATTTAAAGAGGGGTAATCTCAAAACATCTATTGTACATCATATAATTCCTTTTTTGAATGTGCAGCTCACAAATGTGTTGCACTTTCAGAATGCAATAAATTGTGTTAGAAGCACTTTACCCATGCAGATTACACATTTTTCTTTCTTTAGTTAGACTAGATCAATACTTTAACTTTTTTAACATAGACTCATGGTGATGTTTGTCACAAGTTTGTTTCGCATTTTAAAGTCCTTCAGATTAGGTACAAAATAAATGTATTTTAATGACATGTAATTTGCTGCCCATATATGCCACTACCCTTAACGCGAATCACACACTGAAGAATGAAACAGTTGTCTGATGTACGGTCGGCTCGAATAGTTAGTATGTCTGGTGATCCGTTAATCTTTTTATTTTGATTTTCACCTGTTACCAAATAAATTGTGTTATTGTGATAGTTTTAAATGGTATTTCTTGTTTGAAAGCTTACTGCGACTCCGTCTTTTGTCAATCAACTTCTTGTAACTTAAGCATACTTTCAATCAATTATATTGACCTGACAAGACCATGAGCCAATTAATAATGAAAATCAATGTATAGTCCATGCAACATAGGGAAAACAACAATAAAAGAGTTGTACCATTGCTTGGTTTAAGCATATATTTGTAAAGATTATGTCTCATGAGCATTTACTCCTTACCCTTTCATTGTTAATATCTTTTTGAAAAACTTTCTTAATAACATGTAATTTATATAATTCAATGAAAAATTTACTTGGTTGTAAATAAATATCCAAAAATTTAAAATAAAAATATATAAAGATATACTTTAAACGGATCCGAATTACACATGCACGAGAGCACTTGGTCAAATTGTAAATCTTCGACAGATCCATTAAGAAAAAAATATGATTTAGTTAGTTTTAAAGGCAGGAGAGAAATATACGTCTTTTGGTAATTGTTTTTTTTTACCTTTTTCTGAATGAGGAAACACACAAGACATGAAATGATAAGAATTATAGGTAGTCGAATTCACAATGGAAATTAATGTGTCTTATACAAATTAATCGCCTTATGCCTATATGTTATGGTTTTGCAGCTATATTTTTTAATCACATGTGATTCGGGTTATTGACTGCCCCTAAACATGAATGAAATACACAAATTATTCTATATACTGTAGTCGCATACACAATGGCTTCATACTAAATTTTTTTGGATAAAAAAGATAGAGTCACCAAACATGGTCCAGCAATACTAGTAAGTCTTTTTTATTACGAGTCCTAGACAAGGGTTTGACTTTGGAAGAGAGTGTAATATTGAAGAAAAAAATCAAAATCTATTCAATTAGGTCAACAATTCTAAATAAAAAAGACACCAGGTACGTCAATATCCCCGCAGCGAAAACGGAAAGTACAAATAACTGAAATAAAGGAATATCAAGAGTGTCGTCTTGTTTTGTTCTAGTGTGTAATTCGAAAATTCGAAAATTAAAATGCTGTTAAAGCAAGGAAATGTATTAAGTAATGAGATAGCGTGTGAAAATTGAAGATAAAATCTTTATCAAATAGTTGAACTTGGTTGACGGACATTTCGAATTGACTGAGAATTTAAATTTC
>MJUU01023419.1:15803-31739 GCA_002080025.1 Modiolus philippinarum
GTTAGAAGTAAGAAGTAAGAAGTTAGAAGTAAGAAGTAAGAAGTTAGAAGTAAGAAGTAAGAAGTCGGAACTCGGAAGTCCCCTTCCGGCTTTCGTATATTCACCTTAGCTGTCAAAGTATATAATATTTATCTACTGGATATTCTTTTAGGGAAATAACTTATCTGTCAATTTATATAGAAATGTAGGCATTCTTGTTGCAAAGTTTGACTTTTGCAACCATATTTGCAATATGGACCAAAGCAGAGTCCATCAATGTGGACAAAATGGTGCGGCGAAAGAAATATCTGACCAAAAATGTCATATCAGTTAAAATAAAACATCTGGACTGGGTTGCACAAACGTTATTTAATATTAATTGACGCTCAAAATTTTATGTGTAAATTAGTATGGTTTAATTTGTTAAGAATTAATTTTACAATTAATATCTAACCATCACAATTAAATGGGTTAATAATAGAAATACCGAACAGAATCTACATAAGTTGACGTTTGTGTAACCCAGTCCAATAGGGCAAGGTATTCAGTCCCCTGTCACACATGAGTGAGTAACCGGTCGTGACGACAAAGTTTTGGAAGCCAACGTGATACACAAATAAATGTCGCATGTTGGAAACGCAAATTACAAAACACTATATATAGCCATATCAACTATCACTTGACATGCATAAATTCTATAAAAGACTATAAAAGACTAACAATTTTTTGTTATAAACATAAAATTTGGCAAACAGAGTCTAATTCCGTGATTATTTATATAGCAAACGTTTCCATGTTTGTTTAGCATATGTTGTGTCATTATACTTGTATCCTGATAACTCTATTTCTATATTTATATGTCCAAAGAAACAAAGGACACTGCTCAAACTGTAATAAGCAGGAAGACTCATACGTCGCTTTTGAAATGAAATGAACAAATTGGAATTACAAATTAGTGTAAAATAAAAACTATGGTATTATATTAAAGAAAAAAAAATATTAAGTGTAGAACATGAGATCTTACTATATCGAAAAAGCATTCTATAAAATGTTTCATCATTGAAGTGTTAACTTTAAACATTTAAAAATAAATTGAAATCTCTATATTCTATAAACTCAATTTGGGACATCTTTACATAACGAATACCATGAATGGATAAGTAATAAGTTGTTCTAAAACACCCTCGGTAGTAGTGGTATTTACAACACAATATAGACATTCCCCGTGCGAGAGATGTATGCTCTCTATATTTGTCAGTTATAGTGTACTTGTGGGTGAGAGAATTTCTCATATGGATATACTATTCATACTTTCAAATTTTGGCATTTATTTTTGTAATTTGGAAATGTAATCCTGACCACCTGTTTTAAGTGCCCACATCTCACTATTTTATAACGCCAAGTTTTCTTACATTCGACTTGATGAGTGCCCTGTGTTTGTCTATATGGTGCAATCGTCCACTAGCTTAAGACACCAGTGCTTTTGTCGGGCAAAGGATGACAGTATTTGTAAGAGCACTTTGCCAGTTTAATTGATGTTTGTTGACAATCCCGCACCCATGACCAATGAAGACATGGATGTAGCGTTGCTCTACAATTAGCAAAGAATTCCGCTTAAACCGGTGCTAGAGGCCGTCTTGAACTTGCTATGAGGTATGAGCAAAGCTCATTGTTGAAGGCCTCATTGTGACTTCAAGATGAAGAAATACAATAAAAAGGGTTGTTCCTTTGCTTGTTTTACCAAGTATTTGTAGAGATTTTGTCCTTTGTGCATTTACTCCATACCCTTTTATTCACTATTCAAAAATATAAACTAAAAATCTTTGTTTTGTGTATAACCTGATGATGTTAGTGTATGTATGAAATATTTTTGTTAAATTACTGCATTAAGCGTGTTATTCTTAAAATGAAGTAGAAGACACATTGGAAACATTTATTTAGATTGCAATAAATAGATTTTCATCCACTACCTCCTTGAACCATCGTTAAAGTAAGTGAGAACTGAACCTTCAGTATAAAGGACAAAATCTAGAACAACCAACATCAGTAACACCAAGAAACAAAGACATTAACACCAAGAAACAAAGACATAATATGATATTTTACGAAAGGATATTGAGTAAATGAACATGAGACAATAACACATATGTCAACTCCAACTGCATTAATTTTAATGAGCTGTATGGCCATTTCGGAAAGTATGGCAAAGACAAGAAAATGAAGACACGCACACATACAAAGATAAACAACACGGACCCAGAAGTACACCATGAGTGAGATCAAGTGCACCAGTATAGTAAGAATCTCCTGTTTCTTATATAACACCCATCGTCTTATACATATTAATTCCGGTAGGAACGTCAAATCCAGTAGAGGAAAAACAACAAGTGGTAACGAGAAAGATCTGTTTGTCACTTGGGAAACAGATATCCCATAACGGTCAACAAGATTATGATGTCGACCGTAAAACTCTGATGACTTCAAAGTAAGTGAGAACCGAACCGTCAGTCAAAAACGAACAATCCCAGGGCAATGGCAACATCGGCAAAAAACAAAGAAGCCAAAAACAAAAAGTGAAGACACACGCATACAAAAAATGAACAACAGGGACCCAACAAACAACGGTGCACAAGTTATGGGTAGCATACTCTTGGTTAAGTAGTCCACTTCTTAGCATCCAAGTTATATTAAGGTAGTCAGTGTTTCGACCCTTGAGTAGCGAATGAGTTGAAAGATGTAAACGCCATATTCTGGCGCTGTTAGGATGATTCCATAAAGAAAATAGACTATTGGAAAAGTGATGCCTTCGCTTAATTTGTAGTGTACCTCTGTTGTCAGTCGAAGAATGATTCCGATATGGAAGTGTCCGTTGTATCGTAAATTTCGCGCTCTTTTGTATAGATAACATAACATTGGGCCCTATTGGAAATATATTTAAAGATATTCTCTTAAAATTCATGAACAATTAAAACAAATTTTGTCACACTGGTTCTTGGGAGGATCCATGCATAGTTTGAGATCATTTTTATGACCTTACTTCATCCAAGATAACAGCCTGTTGGGAGCATAGAATAAAAAAGGACCCTATTCATTCAATTTTCCCTTGAATATCGAGAGAAGAATACCAAAGGAACAAAGGAGTGGTATTAACAAAAATCGAAGTCTAATGACATTGCCAAAACGAGAACACAGAAAACAATGATGTTAGACAGCTACAAAGCACAGAAATAAAAAAAACCCACAACATTCACAAGCAAGGCACTCACAGTGTGAACTCCAACGAAACTGAGGGAGACAAGAAGTGCTCCGGAAGGTTTAGCAGATCACTGCTCTGTTAACAGCACCAGTCACACTGTAAGTGAGTCAATCTAGGAAAAAGTCAAAATCGGTACGGTCAAATCCGAAAAGACGTGAATCTAGCTAAAGATGTTCACTCTTGTTGTATATTGACGAAGATGGACGTTTGAAATGTAAACTCTGTGACAAGCGTGATGATTTTAACTTCCCAATTGTGAAACTTTCCCTTTCTTAGCAGCAACATACCTACCTCTCCAGCCTATGGAGTGTACATTTCATAGTTTATTCGATATTGTCGAGCATGTAGTTTGTACAGTGATTTTTTGAACAGAGCAAAAACACTGTCCCAAAAGCTCCTTAGTCAAGGATTTGTTCAGCCTATGTTAATTTCTTCCCTTAAGAAATTCTATGGCCGTCATCCTAACATCATTGAAAGGTATGACGTGTAAGTGTCCCAAATAAAAGCGGACATATTCAGCTAGATTCACGTCTTGCCGGATTTGACTTAACCGATTTTGACTTTTTCCTCGATTGACTCACTTACAATGCGACGGGTGCTGTTAACAGAGCAGGTCATGCTTACCCTTCCGGAGCACCTGATATCACTCTCAGTTTCACTGGAGTTCACACTGTGAGTGCATTGGTTGTGAATGTTGTGTTTTTTATTTCTGTGCTTTGTTGCTGTCGTACGTCATTGTTTTCCGTTCCCATTTTTGCCATGTCTTTGGACTTCGATTTTTGTAAATACTACGCCTTTGTTCCTTCGGTATTCTACTGCCGTTGTTTGGACACTGACACGTTATATCTTTCAAACACAGCAGTAGAATACCAAAGGAACAAATGAAGTGATGACCACAAAAGTCAAAGTCCAAAGACATGCAAAAACGGCAGCAGAAAAACAAAAACAAAACAAGGACGTGAGACAGCCTCCAAAATAAAGAGACAACATAAAGAACTAAGGCACTCATAGTGTGAACTCCCATAAAAACCGGGAGTAACATAAGGTGCTATTGAATGGTAAGCATGTCCTATCCCGCTAACGACATCCGTCACACTATCAGTGAGGCAAATATTGTTTTAAAAGGTCTGTTTGGTGAAGAATTTGTCAATAAAAAAACACAAAAATACCCTTTATGATGGGATGTCATTTTCTAACCTTAGACAAAACCAATAAAAGTTCATGGCAAATCTTGTTTTTCTAACCCTCAAACAACACCAAGGTAAAATTGTGAAAAGCTTTATTTGTAAATCTCTGTAGTATTGAAACATTCACAAGGACAAATCGGCAGCACAAACATCACTCACAAAACTAAAATTTTACAGTATAATATACAAGACAACACGAAAACTAAACAACTGGTAGTCTGAACTCCAATAATAACCGGGAGTTGCTCCGGATGGGTTAGTATGTCCAACTCCGCTAGCAGCGACTGTCACACTATCAGTGAGTCAATCCACGGTCAAACCTGATGAAGACGTGAAATCTAGCTGAAAATGTCCGTTTTCATTTAGGACTTAGACACGTTATATCTGTCAATGATGTCATGGAGACGGTCATAGAATTTATGAAGGGATGAAAATTACAACGGTTGAACAAATCCCTGACTTAGCAGCTTTTAGGACAGTGTTTTTGTTCTATTAAAAAAAACATTGTATAAACTACATGCTCGAAAGTAACGAATCAACTAAGAAATGTACACTCCATAGGCTGGGTGTAAGGAAAGGAAAACTTAACAATTAGGAAGTTAAAATCATCACGTTTGTCATATAGCTTAGACTTCAATCGTCAGTCTTCTTCAATGTATACTAAAAGATCTGAGTAAGAAGCTGAAGTAGGTGTATCTGTAGTCTCTTTAATTTCAAGCACATTGGGATAGATCTAGTGTAAATATTACCTGAATTTTGGAATATTAAAATAATGAAGTACATCGTCTATGTAGCGGAATATGAAATTAAAGGATTGGGCTAAATGTTTTTGTTTTTTCTGAGTTAACCCTTGAATTTTTGATCGACAAACATTATTTTAATGACATTTTTCACTCAAATTTTAGTCACACTGGTTCTTGGGTGGTCCCATGATAAGTTTGAGATTTTTATTACCTTACCTTAGGGCATAATATAACATAGGACCCTATGCATTCAAAATCTTTTTTCTGAAACAACGAGAGTAGAATATCGAACGAACAAAGGAGTAGTATTTACAAATATCAAAGTCAAAACGAGAACACAGAAAACAATTAGGTTAGACAGCTTCGAAGCACAGAATAAAAAAAAACACAACATTCAAAACCAAAGCACTCATAGTGTGAACTCCCATGAAGCTGAGAGTGCCATCAGGTGCTCTGGGAGGGTAAGCATATCCTGCTCTGCTAACAGCACCAGTCACACTGTCAGTGACTCAATCTGGAAAAAAGTCAAAATGTCAAATCCGGGAAGACGTGAATCTAGCTGTTCGAGACTGATTGTCGTAGACTGGAAATTGTACGAATCTCTTCCATTGCGACCAGAAAATTATAGCTCTATATCTTATAGTAAAAATATTGGAGAAGTTCTCTACCCCATTGGTATGTTTGAATCAATATAGTGTTACATTATATTAAATACTTTATTTGTTTTTGATATCTCATATGACCTTTCACAAAAGTAAGTACTCTTGTACCAGGAACATGTTATATATTGGAGATAAGGACCATGGAAAGTGAACCGTCAAGTAAGTATGTTTATTTTAAGAAATGATAGACTGTCATTGTTAAGGTAGAAATTTTGGCGACTAGATGTACTGCATTTTTATTTTAAACATTTCGCACCGATGCACCGATAGAGTGGACATGATTTCTGATAGTCCATTATTGTCGTACATGTATTTCTTGTTGAAAATTATATTATACTCCAAATTTGATTGAAGTGGCCAATGTTTAGTCAAAAAGAAGTCGTCGTAATGATAGGCTAACACTTCCGATATCTGATACCTTTCATTCTTGGTTTTATATGAAATAACATTGTAAGTTGCTTACTTTTTAGCGTGTTTGTTTTGTTGATTTCTAATATAAGCAATGAAGGGGATTTGTTTGTAAAAACAAATGAGACAAAATCTCCACAAATATGTGGGAAAAACAAGATATGGAACAACGCTTTTATTGTCGTTCTTCATCTTAAAGTCACCAGGAGGCTTTCAACAATGAGCTATGCTCATACCTCATAGTAAGTTCAAAACGGACCCTGGCACCGGTTTAAGCGGAGTTCATTGCTGGATGTCGAGCAACGCTACATCCATGTTTGTCATGTCATGGATGCGGGATCGTCAACAAACATATAATCAACTGGGAAAGTATTCTTACAATTGCTGTCATCAATTGACCAATAGAAGACAAACACAACGTTTAAACAACCACAGGGCACCTCTCGAGTCAATAGTAAGAAAAATTGACATAATAAAATTATGAGATGTGGGCACAATAATTAGGTGGATTGTTGCCTTCCTTCTAATGCCTTTTTCACTGCACTTTGAATTTTGTAATTCATGGTTCCCTCTTCCCTTCGGTCAAATTCTACTGTCAAAGTGTTTACTTCTACGCATGCTTACGTACATGTACGTAAAAGACAATCTATATGGTCTTACATTGCTATGCGTTAATATAGGAGACCAACTAAAAATTACTGAATTTTTTATCTGACTAACAGTATAACGCCACAATGAAAAAATAGAGTATAAAGCACAATATTTCGTGCAAAAACAATGAAGTTAATTCCGCAATCCGATTCAAGTTTCAAAATGTGCGCTATCAAATGCGCCATGTATAAGTTTCGATCTACCTTCTTGGTAAATTGATGAAATTGATGTGCATATTTTCGACATGACCTTGCATGCAAACTACAATTGTATGATATATCTTTTCTGTATTATAACTCTCCGAAAACGATTTTTTTAGGGGGTATATAGTTTCAGCCTATCTGTTCATCTGTCTGTCTGTCCGTCAGTCCGTCAGCACATAAGGGTACTAATTTTTGTGTCATCAACTCGTTTTACAGGTTTTTACTGAGGGATCTGAAACTTCGCAGGGTGTTTCTATATACACATTGATCATGAGCACCTTATATTCTGGTTTCATTTTATGAATTTTTCTGGATTTTATAAATAGTTAAACTTAGTCATTTTTGACAAAAATCTATGTACAGGGTACCATTTTTTTGTAATCAGTTACAGTTTTTACCAAGAGTCCTGAAACTTTTCAGGGTGTTCCTATATACATTGAAAATGTGCAACTCATATTCTGGTGTCATTTTATAATTTCCCCCGATTTTAAAGATATTTAAACCCAGACATGCTCTTTGTGGGTATTTAATTCCTATACAGGACAATTCTAGTTCATCTTCACTTATATACGCTGACAAGCAATTACTTTGTATTTTGTATGTGATGTAGACAATAATTATGTCTTATAACATTTAAACTGTATGTCAACTGCAATAATTTTGAAAGCATCTTTGTGTCATAACCAATGAGAAAGCGTGTTTCAAAAATCAATTCTTGCGAGTCTTGTGATCAAGAATAATGGACTTCCAAAAACCAATCCAAGAAATCTCAGTTTTGGAATGTTTTTAATGTGTTTTATGCGTGTTAATAACAATTGATATTGCTTGTTTTATTTACAAACAATTGCATAAAATATGGAATAAATAACAACAAAGTACCGAACTTCCTTTTCATTATGTTTCTGTATATGCGCATTTGGACAACTTATGTCCCATCAATGCAGATTAAATCAAAACATTTGGAAATACATAAACCAAAATATTTGTTAAACCCTTATAGTAAAACATGTAATTATTCAAACAGGTAAGATTCCAGTGTTGTGTTCCCAGCGATGGATTCTGGCTTTCGTATTTTCGGTTGGATTATTCTTTATGTATGGTTTGAGAGTTAACATAAGTGTGGCATTAGTGTGTATGGTAAAAACTCCAATAAAAAATGTCAGCGAGCAGATATTAGTTGACATAAATACAACCAACACAGACCAGTGTGGAGAATTAGAAACTCAAGATAGAGATTTGAATCAGGTGAGGTAATACGTAGTTACTATGGTGTTAACAATGAAGGGATATGGAATAAATGCAAATGAGACAAAGTCTCTACAAATACATGGTTATTTTAAGCAATAGAACAACGCTTTTATTGTTGTTCTTCATCTTGAAGTCACCATGAGGCCTTCAAAAATGAGCTTTACTCATACCTCATAGCAAGTTCAAGACGGCCTGTGTCTGTAATTCAATATTATGGAACAATACGAAATTCTGGAGACAGCAGTGCACGCTTAAAATTGCACATACTTTTGCCGAAAAGTCACCAAATATCAACAAGTTACTAATTATGTTGCTATTTAGAATTATGCCATCCATTTGGCCACTTTTTTGTTTATCAAAATCATTGTGCCTGCCGTTAAACCGAACTTATGCAAGCCATATGGCTACTTTTGTACTCAAAGCACATTGTGATTATCATTTAAATTAACTAACTCTACCATGCCTAAGAAAAAAAGTCACACACTTTTTATAAATATAAATAAAATCCAAAAATAAATGAATAGAAACTAAAGGAATGCTGAGAAACTAAAAAAAAATAATGTGGAGGTCGTATTTTTCAACAGAAAATAGAGATTCCTAAGGGAACAAATTGTGCGCCACTTTTAACTGATCTTTGTCTTTATTCCTATGAAGAAATTTTTTTACAAGGGCTAATACAACAGAATCAAAAACAACTAGCCAAGACTTAAAGAGACAACAGATACAGCAAATTCTGCTCCATACCTCGACCTTTTGTTATACATTGAAGAACATGGACGTTTGAAATGTGGGTTATATGAAAAGCGTGATAATTTTGACTTCCCAGTTGTGAACTTTCCCTTCTCAGAAGTAATATACCTACATGTACCTCCCAAGCATATGGAATGTATATGTCACAATTAATTATTACTGTAGAGCTTGTAGTTCATACAGTGACTTTGAGGAAAGAGCAAAAGCAACTGCTGAGTCGGGAATATGTTCAGCCTTCTTGAGTGGTGTTTGTGGTAGCGATTTGTCCTTGTTACTGTCTGAATACAAAATGGATTAACGAAAGCTTTCCAGTTTTTAACCTTGGTACTGTTTGGGGGTTACTTTGGGGGTTACAGAAGTTACATGTACCATGGATATTTAATTGGTCATGTATACTGGTTAGAAAATGACATTAACCAGTTAGCTACCAAATAGGTCATTCGTAATCATAAATGCCCCACTGATTTTGTAAAGGGTTCTGTAAGCAGGGAAGGATATACCTATTTATTATCACTGTGCCGATGTCTTTTCCGGTAGACTCTTAGTCCTCGAGGGTATTCACCAACCCAGTAGCAGGTACTTCGGTGCTAGCCCAAAAACCGATTTTATTTGAAAAAATTGCAATATCTAAATTTAAGAAAACGTTAAAAACTAAGCAATATTTCCCTCCTGCAAAGATCTGTTCTTAGCTGATGTTGGATTTCCTTTTAAGATCATGATTTCAATATGTTCTCTATCAGCTTTTACACATATTTCGGTTTATGAATTTCCAAATGTTTTGATTTGATCTGCACTAAATTTACAGTAACTTCGGTATTTTGTTATTTAATAAGGGTTTTGTCCTGTAAAGTCGACGTTCAGGCAAATATGATGTTACCAAATAAATCATCACTTATTTTCTTAGTTCGAACGACCAAAAAAATAAATAAATAAGAATAAAAACAGATAAAAAAAAAAACATTTGTGAAAAGTAAAACACCGTATTTGATATAAATTGTGTGGTTAGGAGACCATGTAAGCATTCAAAATTTGAGTGCCACGTCCTGTACTTGTGGTGTAGCAATCCACTGGGTGTATTTTCTGGTTGTTTACACGTTGTGATTGTCTTCTATTAGTCTTTTGTCGGGCAACGGATGACTACAATTGTAAGATTACTTTTCCAGTTTCATTAATGTTTTACCCCGCACCCATGATTAACATGATTACTAATTTGGAGTGCAGATCAAATCAACCGAAAGATGCATCAAAGCTGACCAAGGACAAATAACAACTAGATTTGCAATTGCAAGCAATAGCCGATGTCACCCCAGACTACCCATTCGATGATTCCATCTTATTCGCAGCGTCAAAATCTACCTAGAAATCAATTTTCGTTGAAATCGGGCAATGTTGAAATTTTGACGTATTTTGGCAGCCATCTTGGAAATGGCGGCCTTTTTGAATTTTTTTCGGTAAAAAAATCATCTCCTTATCTTGATCTAACTTCATGCCAAGTTTCATTAAATTACATCCAGCCATTTAAAAATAATCGATCGGACAAAAATCATTGGAAAAAGAAGAAGAAGAAGAAGAAGAAAAAGAATAATAAGAAGAAACGTAGAATAACAACATGTCACCCCAACAAAGTCTGGGGTGACATAAATAGGATTTACATGGAAAGCAAAAATCAGATGTGGACAGAGATTTGCACGAGAGAGATACTTCTTAGTTTTAGACAAATTAAAAAAAAAAATTATATACTGCAAGTTTCTAACATCGGTTTGCGGGTCATCAAAATAGAACTAGCTACTGAGTTGATGAATACCTTTTAGTACTTACAATCCATCAACAGAGACATCGATGCAGAGGTTATAAATAATAATTTTCCGAACTACTGTATGATTTATTCTCTGTAGATGGTCAATTTTAAGCTTTTATTATTCTAAAGCAAATAAAAAAACATAAATTTTAATGAGATATAAATTCTAATAATTTTACTTACAATGTACAATTGAGGAAATTATAAAAATTTTCAAAATGATGTCAATTTATCAATAAATGGAAAAAAAATAGAAGCATTTTGGTAGCAATAAAGGCAGTGAAACAATTGTTTCACTGAAAGTACAAAATACGGGAAAAAGAGTCAATAAATGTGCCCCTACCTGACCTTTTTGACCAATCAAATACAGTGATGTTGTGACTGATTCATTGTTTTTCTATATCAATAACTGGCGGTTCCTTTGTAAATTGATGACAAAAAGCTACATTGTGTATGAATGTACATAATATTTGTCTGTTTCCGTCTACATTTGATGACATTGTGTTTTCTTTAAACACAGAGGTGTTAAAAGATATACACGTCACAATCTGGTGGCGGGGACAGATTTATTGAATCGGTTCTATCTATCTATCTATCTATCTATATGTTATACCAAAGATTTTATGAAGAAGTTCAAAGTTGAAAATATATTATGATATGTATTTATTGTACGAAGATAAAAGCGAAAAATTTTAAGTGCATTTTCTTTTTTGTTTATTTGCTACTCTGTGGTGTATCTTACAAGCAACAAACATCCAGATGGTAATTTTTTTCCTTTGTGTCAATTTCATTTTGTTTTTCTTACAAATGTGTGTATTTAATGTTATAACTTATCGTTCCAGAGAGCAGAGTTTGATTGGGATAAAAGTACACAGTCCTATATTTTAGCCTCATTTTTCTATGGATACATTGTTACACAAATACCCGGTGGTTGGTTGGCGGACAGATTTGGAGGATGGAGAGTTTTTGGGATAGCCATGGCAATATCAGGAATTAGTAATCTGTTGATACCACTTTGTGCGAGGACATCGACTTTTCTAGTCTATGTTCTACGTGTTGTGTTTGGTCTAGCATCGGTAAGCCTTACAGTAAGACGGACATTTTAAAAAACTTCATGACATAAGGCCCTGTCACACTATAACGTTCTGGCAACGTGTGCCGACGTTCGCGATTTTGGTAAGAATTTTGGCACACGCCGAAGAAATTGACGAAATTTTCTTGTTGGACGCATTCATAACGTCAGGCTAACGACCTACAACTCACGGAAAACGTTTCAATAACTTGTCTGCAATGCTCACAAAACGTGTAACAGCGTTTGACAACGTTTCAAAAGCGTCTTACTAGCGTACTTGACGTATACCTAACGCATCCACAACAGCCTTTCAGCATTCAGAGATCGTTTGATCGGGTGGAAATTCATCACCCCACTGTCATTTGCAAAGGTAGAAATGGATAGAAATGTCACAGAAAAATATGATGGATTTGCAGTAGGGATAGGTCCCTAAAAATCCCAAAATTTATTTTCAAAGACATATATCAGTCTGATGCTGATATAAAGCTGCTATTTACATTCCTTTGGAGTTTTGTCTTGCTTTTTAACCATTATTTTTACAATAAAACATCGGCTAATACGTTACTCTTTAGTTACAAGGACGCTCGGTTTCCGTTCTTTGCACGTTAAAACAACTTACTAGAAACTACTACATATCGCACACATTGCTTGTATAAAGTATCTTTGGCGTACGTCTAACGTTTGCATAACTTATCAACAACACGTTGGCGAACGTCGTGAAATTTTAAGCATCTTCAAAATTTTCCGACGCACCAAGCGTTCAACAACGCACGCCAACGTGTGTCGACGTGTTTGTAACATGTTAAGAAGTGCCTCTAACTTATACAACGCACATCAGGGTGTACGAAAATTTTTCCACACGTCAGCACGCGTTGGCGCTGTGCGTTATAGTGTGACAGGGCCACAAAGTGACGTAGGTGGGTGTAACTTTTGCTCCCAAATGCAGTTTTTATTGGTTTATTGTTGAAATTAAAGTGATTCTTGAATAAAGTGTATTTCGTTTACTAAAATTTTAGTTTCGGATTTATCATATAAAAAAAAGAAAAAAATTGCACAATTTAAGGAATACATGTATATTAAGAAAAATGGAAGAGATTTTATGCGATTGCTTTATATTATTGGCAAAGAATAAGGAATATCTTACCAAATTCCATAAATCATTAAATATTATTTAATCGGACCTTTCACTCTCAACTGAAAAAATCCTCAAAAATTTCTTGCTACGGTATAAGGAATGTTGTTTTTTGTATTTGGGATGACAGGACTAACTCTTAAATGGTAATTTTTGTTTGACATTTTAACTGATGGTTGATAATCTACCTTCTTATAATTCGACAAGTACATCAAAATTATAATTTCAAATTTCTAAATATATATAAACCTTCAAAATCTCAGTGTGTTAATTTCCTCACTGATTGTCTCTTTGGGTCTGTTTCTAATTTTTTAAGAGTTTATTGTTTCTATACGTTATTCAATACTAGTTGCAACAAAAATTTTAACACACTGAGATTCTAATACAAAATTAATGCTAAAATTGCAATCACTAGAAATTAAGGTTAAGTAGACATTTGTACCAAGCTCCATTAGATCTATTCACAGAAGAATATCAAGACTCTTGCAATTGTAATTAACTAGCTAAAAGTAAAATGTAAATTTTGACCTTTTGACTTCTGTGATCTTGACCTTTATGAAATTTGCATAATGGTGTTCAGCTTTATATGAGCAATATACAGGCCAAATATAAAAGGTCCTATCACAACCGCTTGATAAGATATAGGCAATGTTGAAGTTTTTCAAATTTTCACTCAGTGACCTTGACATTTTATCTGACCCAATTTGTTTGGTGGATTAGTATTAAGCTTTATTAGATCTATTTATATATAGAATATCAAGCCTTTAGCAATTGTAATTAACGAGCTATAGCAAAATTTCGATTTTGACCTTTTGACCTCTGTGACCTTGACCTTTGACCTGACCTTAAATTTGCATAATGTGTTCAGCTTTAAATGATCAATACACATACTAAATATGAAGGGCAAAGACAATATGCCCCGGATCTTTAGGGCCATAAAAAAATGACATTTTCAGATTTTACAACAACACTGAAAACGAAACCATAACAATAATTTTCTACAAAAAAGAAAACAGACAATACACAAATTTTTATTAAAAAAAAACAAAACAAAACAAAAAAAAAAAAAAAAAAAAAAAAAAAAAAAACAAAAAACTGGCAAGCGAAGCAAGTGACACGTGGAATTCCATCAGCTAGGGTCTTCGAATCAGTTGAAATTGTAAAAAAACAGCAGCTATAATCAATCACAAAATAGATGAATAAATGTCGAGAACGGAACAGCAAGTTATTAAAAGAATCATTTGAAAAAAAATCTTTGCAAGAAAATGGAATAGAATAATTAAAGCCCGGCTTGGTTTCACTAACTCGTATTCGTCTGACCTGAGACACACAAGTACCATATTTAAATTATATTTTGCTTGAAAAGGCCTAAGTTGGTGCAAAAATTATGCTTTAAGAAAAACCTAACCATGAGAACAATGTTCTTTTATCCCTTGTGGAATGAAAGACTGTTTATGTTTCAAAACTGCTACAAATAACATCAGTTTCAGCAACTCTGTTACCGTACAGTGATTTAGAATATTTGCAGATCAAAAACAATAGAATAGAACATACGTTGACATTCGGGGCGTGCATAATTCAGTTCGTAAGAAAGACTGAAGAAAATTTTAATCTCACACTCAGCAATGACAGACCGTTTTTCAGAAATCACACAAATTGTCCTCTGGCACAACATTTAAGAAACACTAAGTCTTGACTACTATGAAATCACCCAAGTTAATTCAAATTGAGACAGGGAGACGAGGAGTAAGAATTTAGATTTAGGGTTGTACCAACTTAAACAGCTATAAACTGATGGACTATACGAAAAGAATTCAAACCATTTAAATTAAATGCTTAAACATATAGTTTAACACACCAAGATTTAATTTGATTCGCTGTTTTAAATTCAAATTTTTGTTGGTTTGTGTACCTAACATATATTCGAAATAGTATGAGACTGATTTATACCTCTTTTGTCAGTCAATATGTGTCTAATGAAGGGTCACAGTTTATTTCTTGTACACATTTTTGCTTTCTTTGGTGTATTTACTTTATGTTTTATTTCTTGGAAAATGTAGTAAGTTCTTCGATTCCCTTAATTGTATTATTTGACGAAAGCAAAATTAAATGAGAGGTTCTTTATGGTGCATGTAACACTGGCAACGAACATATAAAATGATATGAAGAAAATGTACAAAAAACAAAATCCCTGCATCTCCTGGTCAGATTAAAGAAATGGAATAACACTTTGATTATTGTTGTTCTTCTTGAAGCCATGATTATCCCTTCCACAAAAGCAAACACTCATACATGATCGTAATTTCAAGAGAGCCCCGCTACGGCAAAATTGACTTGCTAGATGTCTGCAACGCTTCATCAATGTTTCCTTTTGGCATGGATGCAGGATCAACAAGGCAGGCAATCTCGACTGAAACTGCAACCAAGGCATTGTCAAATATAAAAAAAAAGGAATAAGTCAAATTTGATATTGGTTGTCAGATTGGTATTTTAAAGGTTTTAGCTATTTTCACTATGTTCTTGCCCCAATATTCCTAATATGAATATAAATGTATTTATCTCTGTCTGTCTATTTCCCTCGTGAAATAAAACTCGCTAACCTGATCACAACTTGCATGTATAGTCAAAATATCAAATGAACAAATAAAGGGATATTGAGTAAATGTACATGGTCCCTATAAATACATGGTAAGATTAAGCAAATGGAACAATGCTTTCCTTGTTTTCTTCATCTTAGAGAATACCTCATTCGGTGGTAGGGTTGAAAATATAGTTAATTTTGGTGTGAAATGAAAACTTATGATAACTGTAAGTCCAGGCATTTTAGTTTTTAAATCCGATATTTCC
>MJUU01023419.1:31758-47072 GCA_002080025.1 Modiolus philippinarum
AAAAAAAAAAAAAAGAATATAACTGTATATGTATTAGCCAACTAAACGACATCGATTTTTAAGGCTTAACTTATCATAAAATGTTACAGGGCGTTTCCTTTCCTTCTTTATTTTCCATGTTAGGAAGATGGTCACCATGTTTTGAACGAAGTAAATTGACAGCATTTTCTGCTGCTGGTGAGTTGTTTTTTAAATATTGCACTATTTATCGCTTATTATTATATTTCTTTGCATTTTATTATATAATATAGGTATTATGAATTGTTAATCGACTGTATGTGATTATATATAACAAGAACTTTTTCAAATAGATTTCCAGGGAAATTCTCATATGTAGTCTGCAGTATGCACACATGTATTATATGTAGTATTACACAAAAGGCAATTAGCTTTTAATGATGTTTATTGAACACGCACCATTTTAAAGCATTTGATTATTTTAAGCCAATAAGAAAACCTTATTCAGTGCATTTTTGGTGTTTGAAGAAAATCTTAAGAAAAAAACAAGGAAAGATATGAAAGCAAGGAAAAAATAACAAAACAACGTTAAAAGGGAAAAACGGAAATACGATAAAAAAAATAACAAACAAATAAAGCAAATAAAAACAAAAATAGAAAAAAAAAGGCCATATCTAAAATAAAATACCGCAATTACTGTAAATTGGCTTTCTGCATATGGACATTTCGACAACCTTTGTCTCTTTAGTATAGATAAAATCAAAACATGGAAATCTAGAAATCGAAAGATGTACAAAAGCTGAAAGAGAACAAATTATCGAAGAGATCTAAATTGAAAGCTAGTATCAGCTAAGGACAAAGCTTTGCATTAGGGTGATACTCCTTAGTTTTAAACAGAATTTTCGAATTTATATATTGCTACTTGATAGAATAAATCGATTTTCTACACAAAAACCAACAAACAAAAATAAAAATATCCATATGTCCGACTGAGACCCCGTTCACACTTACAATATTTGAATCGATCGCGATCGATTCCAATCGGTTTTAGCTGTTCATACTACGAAAAGATCGATTGCCATCGATCCTATTTAGTCCGATGTATAGAGGTGGTCTCAAACTTAAAAAGATCGATTCAAATAGGGACGATTACGGCTTTGGTGTGAACAGTTAGGATCGATTGCGATCGATTCAAATGCTTTGAAACAAGCATGCACTGTGAGTGCCTTAGTTTTTAATGTCGTCTTTTTATTTCCGTGCATTGCAGCTGTCTCACGTCCTTGTTTTGTCTTTGTTTTTCTCTGTTGCCGTTTTTGCCATGTCTTCGGATTTTGATTTTTGTAGTCTTCGCTTCCCTTGTTACTCCGGTATTCTACTGCCGTTGTTTTATCGATTGCAATCGGTTGAGTACATCGGCAAACGAATACCGAAGCAAGAACGAGGAAAGGGGAAATTCTAAAATTATAAATCCAAAATCACGGCAATTCACAGCAACACGAGAAATGAGAACGATAAAACCTGATTGCGATCGATTGCAATCGATTAATATTTCCAAATGAACATAAACGGGTTTTAAAAGAATCGACCTTCTTGTGGATCGATCCCTTTGAGTTGTAGTGTGTACACGGCCTAACGCGAGAGAAATGTGTCTCAGCAAAGCTACTCCTCAGGTTCGGAATACTAAAAATTTAGAATCTGTGCACCACTTTTAAGATTATTAAAATTTGAATGTAGTGGTTTGTCAGTGAGTAAACAGCTGTGAAAAAGGCTTGAAGTGAACATTTAATTTTTGATATTGATTTTTTTCATTGGATACGATGCAGCGTGAGAAATCTATTAAGAATATCATCTGGAAAAGAAAACTGGATAAAATGAGAGACTTTGGAACATCTTATACGAAGTACAAAATGCAGAACGAAGTACCTTAAAGACATATCCTACTATTCAAACTCCAATATAATATCTTCTTGATATTCCTTTTGTACAATATTTATGATAAAATCGTTTTAACTTAAGTTAAAATGAAAAAAAAGAAAAAAAAAATGGGGGTCACCGACCTAGTTTTAGAGCTTTGACGTCATCTCTACTTACCTGTTGTGAAGGTATTGATAATATACTATATGGCCTTTATTTTCACTAAATTGCAGGTTTCGAATGAACTAAATTTATTTTAAATACTTCATGGTGTGTAGAAAAACAATATGTTACAACAAAATAAAAAATGTGCAAGTTTTGTTATAAACGGTACAATTTTCAAGTTCCCGCCATTTTTGTAAGGTACTCACAATACGACAAAATCGCTGATCGCAAAAAATTGAAATATGATAATTTGATAATACTTTCAAAGAAGATAGGGTCTAACCTCCTCAACAGATTAAGCCAATAAAATAATGGGGTCACCGACACAGGGAAAGAGATAATTGTTACAAAAAAAAAAAGAAAAAAAAAAACATGTAAAGACCGAAAATTGCGGGAATACAATGGCGGGTTTTTCTTCATACCGATAGCAATTTTTCTTAATTTGAATCGCAGTATATAATCACAATTTACACTATATTTTTGAACGAATATGTAAAAAAAAATGTACTCAAGTAATTATTTTTTTCCCCTTTTATTGTTATATTGTATGCACGAACTAGGAAAAAAATGCGTTAACGGGTCAAAACAAGTAGAAAACCCAAAATGGTAAAATAAGACCAATGGCAATATTTACCTGCTCTTAGCACGGTAGAAGTCTTTCGTTGTTTTGCAAAATGAATTTTATTTTATTTCCTTTGCTTATTTTCAATTTCTGCTGGCGTTATAAATGTGGAAACAATCATGCAAAAGGTGTCATACATAAAAGGGCATTTACCCTTAATTCATTTGACTTTATTTATTTTTTACATTGTAAATGTTAAGATTAATTGAGAATGTTTTCTTTTAAACTGACATTGTCTTTCTTTGCAAACTATTTAATGAAGTGGTCTACAGAGCGCATAATTGGAATGTGCCCTTTTATTCCTTACCGTTAGAACATAAATTGAACTTTTTTTTTTAAAAAATACGTCGGTCCATCTACTGAAAAATCACAACGTCATAAATGAAAGCTCGAATTCCCGGAAAATTTGCGACGTCATAAAGGAATTACAAAACAGTTAAGCTCAAAACAAAATGCGCAGTCGCAAAAGTAGGATATGACCAATGGTTTTAAGATATTAATATTTACAGATAAGGTTATATTTATTTCAATTTGCAAATATAAAAAGTATAGAAGATAGGCATAGAAAATATATAGAAATTTTAAAAGAAATTATCGCCCCCCCCCCCATTTGCAACATTTATGAAACTCATACTGGCATTTTTGAATATCCTTTGCTTTTCAACACAAACAAAACCAAGACATTCATAAATAATAGTAAATTTTATGAAGTATAACAGTGTAAGTTAGTCACCATATTACCAACGATGCTTCTTTCTAATCACCATTATATTTAGCATCGAGCAAACTGTTGTAAATTAAAGCCATTTTTTACAGTTTATATCTCATTAGTTAAAATGACGCAAATTAAAAATAAAAACAGAAACAAACATTTACACTTGCTTGCTAAGGAAATATTTATATCAGTCTTATCATTCTCATGAAGTAACTTTACTACTTAATACTCTTTTTAACTCGAAAACCACGTAGTGACTGTGAGTTATAAAAACCATCCGAGAGATGTCACTTCATAGGGTCTGTAAGTCTCGTCAGGTGACACCGAGAAATCACGATAGAATTGCAATTTGAAAACTTTTCCCGCCAAAATATGATGTTGCAGCATTGTGACGTCCTAATTTTGTGCTTGAAACGTCATATGTTGCTGTTAAAAATGTAACTTCCGGGTACAAATTATGTGCCCGAAAGTTCCGAAATTGAACGAGACTTACAGACCCTATTGCTACAACTTCCCGTTGAATAAGCTGCATTCTTCCGATCAAATAAAGTTCGTAAGATGCTTTCAAAATCATTTTTTGTGAGTGTAATAGTGACGGCTATGCTATATAAAATTGATAACATACAGTATTGAAAAATTCATAATATATACGCCCCGGTCTCTATCAAGAAATTCGGTGCACCTCTCGCATAATTATTTGTCAAAACTAGCATAGGAAAATGTAACCCGAATAATTCAGTGATTATATTCCATTCCCTTCCATTGCTCCATGCATTTACTTTTGTATTTAAATGTGGAAGTTTTTTGGATGACATCGAATTTTTACCTTGTGTAGATTTTCACGGCTTTAGAGTTTAAGCTCCATTGGAGCTTTGATTTAAGGAGGTTCGCTCCTCATTTTTGGGGATTTCTGTCAGATTTTCGGAATTCTCTGGTTTTATCCATTTAAAAGCATTATAATTTTTTACCCATGGACCCCCTTGTTTTTTCCCATAATTTCATTCTACATGTCTTCATAAACATTCCGTGAAAATTTCATTAAATTTTATTTATTTTGTCACATTCATTTGTGGTAAAACCTTGCTTATGTTAATCCTATGAAATCCGAGGAGTTCAGTTTCCCGCAAAATTATCAATTACTTTAAACTCAAAAACAAGATCATCAACCTATAATTTTTTTTTACTTAAATTATTATTATTATTTTTTTTTTTTGGATTTTTTTAAATCACATTTATTTGAAATCCTATTTATTTTCATATTGAGTAGCGAACCCCCTTTACTCCTGAATGTGACAACATCGATTAAGTGTGGTATATAGCCACAGGAAACCCCTTTTTCAATTTAAAATTGTATTATTTTAGGATCTTTTCTCGGAGCTGTTGTAACGTTTGCAACGTCTGGTGTACTATGTGAACACGGATTTGACAACGGATGGGGTTCTATATTTTATATCTCAGGTATATTTATTGCGTAATTGATAAGAATATGCAAATAATAAAATCGATCATCATCATAAGAAACATCGCCTGGTAAATCTTAATGATTTCTGGGTAAGCAGTGTGCGCCCTTTATTAATACATTTAGTTTATTTCCAGATATTTTATGTTAAAACATGGTTGGATTTTGCAAGTGTCGGTTCTAAGCCCCTCTGTCCGGAGTTCATATTGTTGTTTACGTTTGTTTTTTGTGCTGTTCTCAATTGGCAGAAACTTTGTAACCATTGTTTATTTATTTCTGGAAAATAAAGATATATGAAAAGATTTTGTTAAAGGAAATATAAACATGACTTCAATTTTTGTCTTCAACATCCGTTAGGACGTCTTAAACCTAGGCCATATGACAATAGTGATGAGTTTGACTTCCCGATTGTGAACTTTCCCTTCTTTGAATTTCAAATACCTCTCTAGCTATACCGTTTATTCACTGGAGAGCATGCAATTGTTATAGCGACTTTTTGAAAACAGCAAAAAAAAAAAAAAAAATAAAAAAAATAAAATAAAATAACTGCTTTAGAAACTGCTAAGCTAAAATGTTCAGCCTAAGTTACTTTCGTTCCCTTGGATATTTTAAAGCCGTCACCATAGATTTGTATGAAGTGCAAGTTAGATTTCACGTCTTCCTGGATTTGACACTTTTGGTTTTGACTCTATCCTTACAGTGTGACGATTGTCGTTTACGGAGCAGGATAAGCTTAAGCTTCCATAGTTCCGGATGTCTCTGTCTAACTTCAGTGAGAGTGTACATGGGGAATGCTTCAGTTTAATATGCTATGTTTGTGACGTTTATATATTTTGTAAATGCATTGTTTCTTTAATCCCCCGTCTTCTGGTGTTATCATTGTTACTCTGTTTTTTTACTTTGATTTATGTAATCCATTATACTTTGTTCCTTCGGCATTCCACTTTCGTTTTTTGGTGCTTGTTTTGGAAAAGTAAGGCAAAAATAAGGACTCACAAGTAATTGTATCACATGATTATTAAGTTATCGTAGTACCAGGGCTGCATAAAAATGCAATACACTGTCTTTGAGTGAACACCATTTTCTATGTGAAAATAAACAAAAAAGTTTATTAACCGCCGCTGACGGAACGACTTAATTTTGAAGTAATTGTATCGTGTTATGCAGATGTGTCTCCTATGTACAATCATATTTGTCAGGTATTGCAAAATATGTAAAGGAAAACAAAATTCATGACATATGTATAAACAACTCTTATTTGTAAGAGATTGGTCTTTATTTTACTGTTTTGTCAAGTTATTCAGATTTACAAGTAGTTAACTGTTTTTGTTCATAATAGGCGGTTTATGTTGCATTTGGGTCATAGTTTGGATCATTCAAGTACGTGATTTGCCAACTGACCATCCGAGAATAACACAAGCAGAAAAAGACTACATCTTGAAAAATATTGAGTTTGACACGACGAGGAGGGTAACGTTAATTAGGTGTAGTTAAGTTGTCACTTGCTTAGTTGTATTTCATCATATGGACATTTTGTTTTTAAAGTATGTCCATTATATAGATTTATAAACAAACAAATAAGGGAATATGGAGTAAATGTAAATGGGACAAAAACTTGTACGTGCATGGCTCAGACAAATTGCTCATACAACATTAGAAAATTGTCAATCAAGCAATAAAACCCAAGGAAAATGTTAAATACCTGGTTTTTTTTTTATTTAAATTGAATTTTGGTCTTGAAATGTTAGTCATATTTTTATAATGTTTTATAACGTTTTGTAATCATTAAATCTGCCAAACGAAATACCTAGCATGTAATGAATTCATCTCTGGTCGTAGAATTTTCAAAATGGCGACAGTTGCCATAGAAATGCAGAGAAGGAGGGAAAATTCGAATTGGTTGTTTAGAATATGTAGATTTCATATGCACTGTATTCTGATATGGAGTTCGTTTGGAAGATTTTTGGTGTTTGCATTCAAACAGAATTAATACTCGTTATTTTCCATCCCCTTTTTCTTATGCTTATATATAAACTTGTGCCGCCAAAGCCTTGAAGACTGTTGGGCCAATCGAAAAAAAAAAACTTCATGAAGATGGATCCCTATATCAAGAGGTGCACTTAAATGTTTTTTAAAATAAGGAAAGTTGAAAGTGTTCAAAGATGTACAGAAATAATGAGCGGGAAGTGCTGCACTGATTTTCAGATTACACGTATCCCATGGCGTCCGTTGCTATGGAAACAAAAAAGCCGAAAAATTAAAAATGCTTCAAATTGAATAAAATTTTACGAAAATGTGATATAGAAAGCATGTTACCAGATTAGTAAAAAAATGGCCAGAATGTTGATTATTGGGAGGTTTGAGTTACTTTTATGCTTGCGTCCAACAGTACCAATTTCCGTTGTTCTTTCTTCTTTTGGCATTAACTCGTCCGAAGCAAAGACCATAAGCCTTTCAGCACTAAACATTCGTAGAATGTTAGCAAGATATATATAAATGTGCAATCACTATATATTTTCCCCGGGGGTCTAGTGAGGAAGAATTGGGGCCTCAAAAGTGGATTAGGTCTAGGTCTATTACAGTTAAAGTTCTAATGTTTTCACTGCAACTCAAACAAAAAAAAAAGAAAAAAAATCACGACCTCCATAAAATTTTATAGATGTGTCACCAATTTTGCACAGCACAGTGAATTTCGGAATAGTTACGATTGTAATTGAAAAATTGAAACCTATGCATTCATTCTTTAGGTGAAACTTCAGTCCATTTTTCAAATGGGACTCATAATACACAAATATCTGATTTGCGATTTCGTTTGGGAGAAGTTTGTGTTTGGCTTTGCAACAAAGTTATAATTTGTCATTCTTTTATCATTTTTTTCTTCCAATATATTTTTTGGAAGCAGATCTCAGTGATCATTTGATCAACAGCTTTGACACTTTGTAGGATGTTAACCACGAATATAAAGATGTGCAATCAAAAAACTTTTCATAGCGATTTCCTTTCATTTCAAGGCTCAAAAAGGGTGTTGTCTTCTGTGTTAACTCCTGTATTGGAAAAGGAAATTTTGAATATTTTTCACTCTATCATATTAATATGGTAAATTTCAGTTGAATATATACAAATTTTATTTCAGTCTCAAAGTGTACCCTGGAAAGCAATAGCAACATCTGTACCGTTCTGGGCAATAATTGTCTGTCATATCTGTGCCACGTGGACAGAATATACACTCATGACAACACTACCATCATTTATGAAGGGTGTTCTAAAATTTGATATTAAAAGTGTGAGTATTAATATTATATGCTGTTCGGGAATCTTCACAGGGGATATACATGGACCCGTATTCCCTGCGAATCCCTAACAAATTATATCCCCTGTCAAGCTTACCAACCGAATTGCAGATATTCCTAGATATTTCACTTTAGAAGAATATGAAACTGATAACCATAATACACACCAGATACACAATAAAAGAATATGACTTGTGGCTAGGTTGAAAATTCATTAAACATCCCCAGTGATAATGTACTGCATATACCTTAAACTTTTAAAATGAAAATTTGGATCAACAGCAACTTGTTCCTAAACTATTTTAACATTGAAAAAAATTGTGACGATTCGTTTCGCTAGAAAAACCGGTGCTCTAAGCTTGATCTTATGTTTTCTGTAAGGATATTTGCGGTATCCATGCTTTACATGTGAAAATACAATTCTTAACTTATTTCAGTTAATGTAAGGCGCTTTGTATCCTTTTATTAATTACTCAATAAATATATATAGACATGCAATAACAGTACTGAATCACGGGATCGCAAGATACTAGCAAAGACAAATTAAAAAAAATAACGAAGTTACTGTAGTTTAGTTTCGACCATTTCGACTACGTATGTCTCTTCAGTACAGCTCAAATAAAAACTGGAGGACCATAATCCAAAACTTGTAAAACCTGATAAAGAACAAATGACGTTTAGTATTGATTAGATTCAATAAATGAATTTCTGCATAAAAAAATAAAACGCAAGCAATTGACAGTAACGGTCACTTATTTCAAGGTTTTTCACTAAAACAATTATTATTGCAACGATGAGTGAATCCAATCCATCCCAATGAAGACAACATATCTGGATGACTTGTACTCCTGCAACACTTCACGTCTTCTTATCTAATTTCTATGTGCCAATGTCCAAAAAAAATCCTGCATGGATAAGTACATCTGTGACACACTTGAATTGATTAGTTTTCAATATATCTATGACTCAGCAAGTCTCGGCAAAGACAGACTTAGATCTTAGCTTCTCAGTTTTCTTATATTATTCGATTTTAAACTTCACCGATTGCAATATCTATTCATTTAACTTTCTCGTAAATTTTACTCATATAATTTTTTTAAAATACACAAATTTTCAAAATTGTGGCCACACATGGGATATATTTTCCCATAAAAAATAAACCAGAATCTCTTTATTGTGATATTTAACTGCATAATAAAAATGCCCTGAAAATTTCAAGTTATTTTTCATTTTTGATATATATTATTATTAAAGAATGGTGCCCTGTCATCAACTCCGTACATATGTGCATCGATAGTGGGAATAATAGCTGGGTATCCGGCTGATCTACTGAGAAGTAAACACATTCTTACAACAACACAAACCAGAAAGCTTTTTCAGAGTTCATGTGAGATTTTTAGAATTATTTCATTGTACAAACCAAATAGTTATCGCCAATTATGAACCAGTCAATCTAAAAAAGAAATAGAGGAAATTTCTTCGTGTGTAATAGTAGTTTATATTTTCTTATACAGTTGTTTTACATTCTAATATTTAGTTTGCTCAAATCAGGTTTTCACTCCGGTTATATTGTGTAGTTTATTCTACGAATAATTTTAATGAGCTGTATGGTCATTTCGGAAATAAATTCCTCATCAGCAGCACTAGAACCCAAACAAAGGAAATCGATAATTTCAAAAAATGTTTCCAAACGAATTCCGAATAATCAGTAATATCAAATAAGCTAAGGATAAAACTACGATGGAGGGAGTTAATCCTAAGGTTTTAGAATTTACATAAATTTAGATAGTAGTAATTGAACAAAGTGTACACATGATATATTATCTCATGTACAATTACACCATATCTAAGAAAAATAAAGAGCATACATCTCAACCACGGGAAATTGTTTTACCAACTCCACACTGCAATAAAAGACAAACTCATGTATTAAATATTTTACGACAGGATATGGAGTAAATGAACATGAGACCATAACACATATTTTAACTCCATCTGCAATAATTTTAATGAGCTGTATGGCCATTTCGGAAATTAATTCCTCTTCAGCAGCACTAGAACCCAAACAAAGAAAATCCATAATTTAAAAAAATGTTAAAATGAATAAAACGAAACGAAATCCGTATAATCAGTAATATCAAATAAAATAAGGATAAAACTACGATGGTGGGAGTTAATCCTAAGGTTTTGGAATTTACATTAATTTAGATAATAGCAATTGAATAAAGTGTCAAATGAGATATTATCTCATGTACAATTACGCCATATCTAAGAAAAATAAAGAGCATACATCTCAACCACGGGGAATTGTTTTATCAACTCCACACTGCAATAAAAGACAAACTCCTGTATTAAATATTTTACGAAAGCATATGGGGTAAATGAACATGAGGCCATAACACATATTTTAACTCCAACTGCAATAATTTTAATGAGCTGTATGGCCTTTTCGGAAATTAATTTCTCATCAGCAGCACTAGAACCCAATCAAAGGAAATCCATAAGTTCAAAAAATGTTTAAAATGCATACAACCAAACGAAATCCGAATAATCAGTAATATCAAATAAGCTAAAGATAAAACTACAGTGGAGGGAGTTAATCCTAAGGTTTGTTCATATATATGATCTTGGTTTTATCTATCTAAACCCAAAATACTATTACCCAAAATGTTTTAAATAGAGCAAAACAACGCACGATATAAAGCAGAAAATAATGTCGCATTAATTCATTGTGATATCCCTTTTATCAAGTAATTTCTTTTTTCAGCATATATTTTAGCTGGAATCTTTTTGGTGGCAACTGGATTTGTATCTTGTGCTAAGCGTGAATTAGCCGTAGTATTTTTATGCCTAGCAATGGCGTCAAATAATATATCAAACGGTGGCGCTTTTGCAAATTTCATTGACCTGGCACCAAAGTAAGTAAACATTTTTATTTATAAGAATCTAAATTGTCTTTGTTTTTTCAAGGTAATTTTGTATAATCAAATTTGCGTCTAACGCATTTGTTTTGTAAATTGCATGTTATAATTTGAGTGATGTAAAAGTTCTTCGATAAACAAGCAGAATTATTATTTATATAAGTATAAATGTAGAGTCATGGTCAATCATTTATAAATGATATCATATATAAATGATATTTTTGCGAGTAATGATATGTATTAATATAGAGAAGATAACAGAAAACACTAAAAATGACCAGAAAATTACGATCACATGCCACAATATACCAAGGAACTGCACAAGAAAAACAAAGCAATAGTAAGAAAAAAGACAAACGTAAAACAAAGATAGGAACTCGGGATCGATGGAGTTGGTACTGGCACCAACAAGAGCTAGCAGTAGGGTTAAAAGGTTTATGGGTACCAAAACTTCCCCTATCTCTGTCCCGATTCCCTATAGTATAGTAAACATAAGAATAAAACTCAATACAGGTTGACGACTAACTCCAAGACCACAATCTTGAGAAGGAAAGAATAAGACAAAAGGTAATTTAGAAAGATGGGCCAATAAGTGCTCACCACCAAACTGCCGGGTAGCTTACGGCGTCTAGTCTGCTGTTGAAACACTGTCGCACTATGGAAGAAATTTGAATTCAAACTTGCCGAAGGGTTTGGTCAAGAATCATCATGGATTTAAGTACACATCTGCATTATCAATGAGAGGCCAGTAAATATACCTGTAAATCTTCAGATCATTGAATCTCAAAGCCAATCGAACGGAATCATGAAAAATTTCCGGTCAGTATCTGCTATTACGTTAACAATGTAAAGTAAGTGAAGATCGAATCGTCGGTCAAAATAATGAACAATCCATGGACAATGGCAACATCGGAAACACTAAGAAACAAGGACACCACGTAGGTACAGGACAAAAAAGAAAATGAAGACACAAATATCGATGAACAAAACGGACCCAATAAAAACTCTACGTGAGATCAGGTGTACCGGTGGAGTAAGTATCTCCTGCTTCTGATAAGACACCCGTCGCGTTGAACATGTCAACTCCGATAGTAAAGTCAAATCCGGTAGAGGAAAAATAACCTTTAATTGTAAAGGGACAGATCTGTTGTCATCCGGGAAACAGATATCCCATAGCAATCCACAAGATCGTGATGTCGACAGTAAAACGTCTGTAGTGATGACTTTGGGGTTTTGGTGATATACCCTTGCTTAAGTAGTCTATTTGTAAGCAACCAAGATCTATCAAAGACGTCACTCCCTTAAGTAACGAATGAGTTGTGAGATGTAAACTCCATATGCTGGTGCTTTTGGAATGTGGCTACAAAGACAGGGTAGTTGACTATTGGAAAAGTTAAGTCATCGCGTTTGTCATACAGCCTAGTCTGTAGTTTACTTCTGTTGTCAATTTCAAGGTGAAGGTCAAACAACGAAGCAGATGTGGAAGTATCTTTTGTATCCTTAATTTCGAGCTCTTTTGGATAGATAAGATGAAGAAAGTCACCGATGCGAGGGTAACGTAGTGATAAAATATCATCTATATAACGGTAGCTGAAATTAAAGGACTGGGCCAATTTTTTGTCTTTATTTTTTAAATAGGCTTT
Source organism: Modiolus philippinarum (assembly GCA_002080025.1). Classification (NCBI taxonomy): domain Eukaryota; kingdom Metazoa; phylum Mollusca; class Bivalvia; order Mytilida; family Modiolidae; genus Modiolus; species Modiolus philippinarum. Next base: position 44,446 of record MJUU01023419.1, read on the forward strand.
CAATGAATTCAGCCTCATAAGTGGAGAAACAGAGGTGCACAGTTTGTGCGTATTGGAATTCCAATGGTCTGTTAAAAAGCAAGTCCTCAAAACTGGACAAATATATTGTCGATCGGACATTCTAAGATGTTAATTACTTCGTCCTCTGTGTATTTTTCTGTGATTCTGAGTCATATTTCGCAAAGTATGCTTATTCTCTGCCTTTAATAATGTCCTTATATCTTCGTTTGCAGTACTTATGTCAGAAACATCTATGAATTATATCTTTCAGTCGAAATTTCAATTGTTCATGAGGAATGGTAGTATAAAGTGTAGAGAAGTCAAACGTTTTAATGCTGGTACAGTAAGATAAAGATCTTGATTTTAGAATGTAAAGCAGATCTTTAGAGTTTTTTAATATCCACATTTCATTTATACCACTTCTTTAAAGGCCAGTATCACAGTATTTTTAAAGACCCTCATTTACGGCTGTCAAGATGGAGATTAACAGGTTAGAAATAGGTTTTGTAGAACATCAGTTACGTTCCAGTTTTCTGGATTTTTATTCATGTTTGACATTTTAAAAAAACATTTCCGTAAAAACGAGGGCGAGAAATGCCCATAGTAATGGGCTGTTTGGTAGTGACACCATTTTCATATACTTCTTAAAATTGTTTAACAATTTATAAAATCTGTAATCTTGGATGTGATAGTACGGTTATGTTTATTCAAGTCGTCAAGAACAGGACGGACATGTGTGAATCTTACTAGCTGAGATATATACACCCTGTATGATGAAGCTACAGGGTCGTCGCCACCAAGAAAAGTAAAATTAGCAATAGTGAAATCAAAATCATCCCGTTTATCATATATTTTTGTTATGTTTTTAACGGAGTCAATGATGATAGTAAGATCAAGAAATGGATAGTATTTAGGATCATTTGTTTGCTTTATTAAGTTTCAGTTATAGTGGGTAAATGAGGTCGACATAGTCTAAAACTTGTGATGGTCAATCTTAAGGATATCGTCGATATACCTGCTGTTATCATTGAAAATTGAAATAAGTTGACCACTGTTTTGTACTGTTCCATTTTGTAGTTTTTGTGTCGGCTGCACCTAGTGCAGGATAGACACATAGGGATCACTATCCGTCGTCTTGCGTCCGTCCGTCTGTCTGTCTGTCTGTCTGTATGGCTCCAAAATTTTTACCATTATCCGCATCTCCTCTTAAACTGCTGGGTACTTTTCAACGAAACTTGCAGGAATGCTTCAGTATATATTGAAGATGTGCACCATGCATAAATGAAAAAGAAAGGAAATGGGGTAAATGTCAAGGAGACAACATCCCATATTTAGTTTTTCTTTATTAATGTTTTTACACTTTGTCATTTTGGCTTATTGGAGTCCTAGGGTTTACCTCCATTATCCGCAACTCCTTCTAGACCGCTTGGTATTTTCCAACCAAACTTGCCAGAATAGTTCAATATATATTGCAGATGTGCACCATGCATTTAGTTTTTCATTTATTTTTATTTTTGTACATTTTGAAGCTATTTTTGGACTTAGTCGTTTTAGCTTATTGGAGTCCAAGGGTATACCTCAAATATCCGCTTCTCCTCCAAGACCGCTCGGTACTTTCCAACCAAACTTGCAAGAATGCCTCAATATATATTGCAAATGTGCACCATGCATTTAGGTTTTGATTAATTTGTTTTTTTTAGATTCTCTTGCTATTTTTGAATTTCTACGTTTTAGTTCATTGGATTCTTAAGGGTATGCCTCAATTATCCACAACTCCTCTTAAACCGCTTGATACCTTTAAACCAAACTTGCAAGGATGCTTCAGTATATATTGTAGATGTGCACCAGGCATTTTGTTTTTCTTTAATTTTGAGTTTGTCTGATTATCTGTGGACTTTGTCATTATATAACAAAACAGGAATTCTTTAAAATATAAGGTGCAGGCGACACATGTGTTCCGCGGAACACCCATGCATTTTTTTCATAAGGTCCCGTTCGTAACAGAACAGAGAAAACATTTGCGATAAGAGAGGCTCACAGTTTGTAACCATTGGAATTCCAATGACCTTTTGATAAACGTAATGATGTTGCCAAAACGAAAAAAATATTGTCGTAATTAAGAATACCTTAAATTATGTTTACCTTAATATATGCTGCTAATGAAAGGTTACTCGTTAAAATTCGAATATACCATTAAGAAATTTAGAGAATTTTATAATGTTGGTAATGCCTACGAATGTTTGATTGTAAAGCGCTATTCGTGCATGAATGAGTGAATTAATAGCCCACAAAACATTACAGTGCTAAGATAGAAAGACAAGCGACTTTAGTTTAAACATATTCTATATTCTATGATTGAAAATCCCCTTGTCAACTTTATTTGAATAGTCATTTCTCATATTTTAAGTGGACATAGATAAGAATTGAATAATGAAAAATGGATGAATAAGACGTGGGTCATTGGATTTTTAGAAAGGGGTGGGGAAAGAGTGGCTGGTCCCGATCAATTTTTTCTATCCATATATATAATGCACAAATCTTTTCCTGGTGGCCAGGATGACGTTCAGATTATTTTAAATTCAAGTCGGGTGTCGTTCAAAGAATTGCCCTTGCAAAAATCTTGAACA
>MJUU01023419.1:47077-57908 GCA_002080025.1 Modiolus philippinarum
AAAAAAAATATACTATACGTTTACGGAGTAAGATAAGGCTTCTTGCAATACGTTATCAAATAAAAATATATCTTGTTATAATTTAGCCTAAGATAAAAAGGTTAGAGTATTACAAACAGTAAATCCAGATTTCGGTTATATGTTAGTTTGTTGGTTACATAATTTTGACGATGAACAAATTCACATGATTCAGAAAAAAACGATTTCATTTGAAGACAATGCACTTTTTCAGAAGCAACTGCTCCGGAAATGGCATCACTTAGTTTTCTATTTTCTTTTATTAATGATATAGCAACAATGCATATGCATTAAAAAAACAAAATTGAAAAAAGTATCAAATTATGAAATCCGCGTTGGTGACTATACAATCATTTTTTTTTAATGGAAAAACAGTATTTATATATTCCAACTGATCGAGTCTTACATGTTGCATTATGCTGTCCATGGTATTTTCCCCAAATCATTGTTCATTTCGTTTTTATACATGTAGAAAATTACCAAAATGATTATATAAAGTGTTAAGAAAGTTTTACAGATTTTGAAATCTCTGTCCTTATCAATTACAACATTTTCGTTAAAAAATATGAATTATAACAAATAACAAAATACCGAAGTTACTGTTAATTTATTTTCTGTCTATGCGCATTTCGACAACTTTATGTCTCATCAGTGCAGATCGAACTAAAATATTTACTTGATTTACAAAACACAGAAATAACGCAAGGGAGATAATTTGATAAACAATAAAACGATTTCAAAACACATGCAAGGTATGAACCAAATATTTAATTTATTTTTAGGGTATCCCTCATATTGTTATTATACCTGTCATTTCAATGTAAAATCCTTCAAATTTCAATTTCAGTTTTTGAGTTTAAATAAACGGTGACGACCCCACCCCCCTCCCCATTTTATGTTTCTACAGAGTATTTCACAAAATTCTAGAATAGGAAACACTTTGATGTGGATTCATCTTAATTAATTTAAAGAACAACAATCCATAAGATTTGTTCAAGAATTAAAGAAGAAAAAGCATAATTGCTCGTACGAACGGAAAATAAAGAATCTTAGCTATATAGCAACTAATTTGAACCAAGGGGATATGTTATTGTATCTATAAAAACAAAACATTTACCAGCCCAAAATCACTTATGGTGTACAAGTAATATGTGCGATGCCAGTTATCCCCTTTATGTACGACCTTTTTGGAGCCTTGTTATGTTTTAAAGCATAAATTAAAAAAATCTAAGAATGTCATCATACCCTCCGACGATTCTCGTGTAATGTTTAAAATATCTTCTCAATTTATGGTCTAATTATCGATGTAGAACGTTTGGCAATCGGGGCCGGATTATAAGTATCTGACCCCCTCTTACTGCCAAATGCTCTCGATTTACGAATTAAAAACAGAATGAAAAGTTATTTTACTTAATAGCATATTAATCTTAGAAGGGTACGATGACATTCTTAATTTTAAAATTTACGCTTCATAACATCACACGACACCAAAAAGAGCTTTGTTTACCATTTTGTAAGGTTCCTCCAAATCATATCCGGACGTTCCTCTAAACTTTTTCTCGTCATAGTATTGGCTGTGATTTAGATCGATTAGTGGCCGTGAACAACCTGACAGAAAAAGCAACAGAAGGACATAAAATGTGTGTTTTTAAAGTTTTTTTAAGTTTCTTGTTTTGAAATAATGAGATGTTTTAGCATATACCTATTACTTATTGCTATAAATGAGTCATTTAAATGGTGTCATACGAATTAAAGAATTACTTGTTTTATATAACACAATAAAAGCTTATATCTATATTTCATGTATAACAAAAACAGGTACGGAGGAATTTTGTTTGGCATTTCGAATACATTAGCTGCCATTCCAGGACTGATATCACCAATTGTTGCAGGAGCCCTTACTCCGAATGTGAGTTAACTATTTGTATGTAATTAATTCGACTTCGTAGAACTTAGCAGGTATATTAAAATATACAACATAATTTTCCTTCAATTCCTTTAAATAATTGACTTATCTGTCTATATTTTAAGCTTTTTAAATATACCATACACTTATAAGGAAACTGAGAACCGAACCATGAGTCCAAAATAAGAATAATCCAAAGACAACGGTGACTTCAAAAACTTCAAGAAACAAAGATATTACATGCGTGCGTCGTAGAAAATAAAAATGAAATCAAACATACAGATGAATGACCCAATTTAAAAAAAAAATTGGTTGAGATCGTGTACATTGGCAGAGTAGATTTTCGTAAGACACCCACCAAGATGGATGAGCATGTCATTTCTGGAAGAAAAGCAAAATCGGTTAGAAAAAAATTACAAAGCTGATGAAGGGAAAGATATGTTGTCATTTGTAATTACGCTTATTTCTGATGGTTAGATAAGTTTCCGGGTTGGCTCCTCGCCCAACGATTTTAACCGTAACAATTTATCGTAAAAATGATTGAGATCCCTACCCAAAAATATATATTTATAGCTGTCATAATAAGATAAATAATTCATACTAGAAGTCTCTTGTGGTGGTGCCCTGTCCCATTACTTTATGAATGGTAAATTATCTTGAAAACGACTAAATCGCTACCCTAAACTATTTCAGAAAATCGTTGAGATCTTCTCTCTTATACCATATATATTCTTACTGAGTTGATTGTTACATAGTTTTAAAAATTATGTTTGGTTTTAAGTGGAAGCGTATCATGCGCTCATGGCAAAGATGTTTATTCATGTATATTAAATGAAGAATCTATTTTATTTTCTGTTTTCAATTTTATTCACATTACCCTCACCAATACAAAAATATACAAACGAAACGTCAGAAAAAAGACACAAACTAGATTGTATGTCGCTAATAACTTATGCATAGCAACCTTATTTGACAAAGTTTTGTCTCTTCATTTAAGTGCCGACTAACGGGAAGAAAATTTTAAACAACGGAGAGGTGCAGTAATTAAAAACAAAATTGTTTTGGAGTTGCTTATGTGTTTCGATCAAAATATTTCAAAATGAAATAACGTTAGCTGACAAAAAATATTTGCCGTCACACAATACTGTGAAAGTTAAAGTTTGCAGATTTTGTGATCCGTTAATGATTGCAATCAATGATTGATTTTTTGTGCAATCTGAATCATTGATTATACCAGCATACACAATCAATGATCATAAACCTGTACAATCCTGGATTACCTGATTGTTATACTAGATCACAAGGTTGGGAAAGATTATCGTCATCGATCGCTAAGTTGTGATCCTTAATTGCATAGTCGTGTAGTTATGTATGTATGTAAAAAGGGGATAACAGAAAACATATACAATGGCTAAAAGTTACAGTTACATGCAACAATCTGCAAGGGAACTACACAGGAAAAACACAAACAAGACAAAAGACAAACGTAAATAACGATAGGAACTTGGGACAGCCTGACTTGGTACCGGCACTAGCAACAGCTAGCGGTGAAGTTAAACCGCTTTATGGGTACCAAACCTCCCCTTTATCTGTACCGTTTCCCTATAGTATAATAAACATACTAATAAAACCCAATACAGGTAGACTACTAATTCCATGACCACATGACCACAAATGGGTCAAGGGGTGCTCGCCGCTTAACTGCCAGCTAGCTCAAGGAGCATATATTTCAGTAGACATAGGAAGTATCAGTGAGAGGCCAGTATGTGTGTAAAATTTTCAGGTCACTAGATCTCAAAGCTAATTTGACGGATGCAAGCAGAGTATCTTGTCGATATCCCCTATTACGTAAAGAATGTAAGTTACGTCCCAGCTTTTCTGGATCTCTAATAAGTTTTTGGCATTTTCAACAACATTTCCGTAAAATGCAAATAGTAATAAACTGTCTGCGAGTAACTCCATATTTAGATATCAAATGTTCATATCTTTTATAAAACTTCTTAAAAGTATTCAACAACCTATGAAATCTGTAACCCTGTTTTAAATGTTTTGCTGTGACAGTAAGGTTACGTTTATCAAAATCGTCAAAAGTGGAACAAACGCATGCAGACCGTACTAGTTGAGAAATATACACCCCATAGGATGGATCTAGAGGAATGTCGCCGTCAAGGAAAAGCAAATTAGTAATAGTGAAATCAAAATCATCCCTTTAATCATGTACGTTTTTTTTCGAAAAAAATGTTCAAAAATTATGCCAGAAATAAAAGTAACTGTTTATTCGTTAAGGTTCATAGTAAAATATTCGATAATGTCAAACAAGGTAATTCTAATTTGACAATTAAACATTTAATTAAATCTAAAAGACAAAATGTTACATAAGAGATAAAGTTAAAATTCAAATAAAGACTTGAAATTGTGGGAACAGATTTTCGATATATTTCTGCCATGCCCAAGGTGGAAAACGAAAAATGTCTATGACATTATCCGTATATTTGAGCAGCAACAAACTGGTTCACTTTGTATCCAAAATAAACTGAATATCCAATCTTATCATACCAATTATTCTTCCTTTTAGTATTATAAACTAAAGTTATGCTATTTTGTAGAATTAAGAAATTCTGGTTTTGGAAAATTTTGAATGGGAAATAGCATTGAAAACGAGTAAGAAAAAAACATTAATTTGCTTTGGTGAATAAAATCATTTTTTTTTATCAATCATGCTGATGTATGATAACAGATATTTTAACTCTAGCCAGTGATCCATGATTCTAACTGCTGTAGTTCTGTATCGCATCTGCGATCATTTATAACAATCCCTGCAATCATTGATCACAACTCGTACAATCATTAATTGATGGGCTTGCGATCAAGATCATAGCTTTTTGTGGTCCGGTAGTGATTCTTTTAAGGTCAAATTATAATGTTGAAATTTCAGGGAACTGCAAAATAAGTTTAAACATATTTGTAATTTTACAAAATGAATGAATTATATGAATGTGACATTTCCCCTCAATGACACAAACCTTCTGTACAGAAGTAGGAGACAAAACGATAAAACAATTTCACTAGAGATCAGCCGCCCATGTGCTTCACCTTCAGGCTAGTGGGATCATATTTTACGATATACAGCAGTCAAAATCAAGATAACATATACTAATTCATCATAATAGTCATTGAGCAAAAGCCACAATAAACATGTATAAGCAAGGTAAAAATGGTGAAGTAAGCCTTCATTACCATTTCATTTTCTTGTTTATACTTATAACTTGCGAAGATGCATAACGGAAAAAATATTCATAAAATTCGATGTTTGAAAATAAATGTGTACACTCATAATTGTCAAGAACAATGTTCCTCACGTCACATAACATTTTTATGCATTTTGTAATTGCAAGCATTTGTTTTTTTAATTTTAGGATGCGCCACATGAATGGAGAAATGTTTTCTATGTGGGAGCTGCATTTTATGTGTTTGGAGCAATATTTTATACTATTTTTGCAAGCGGTGAAATTCAGCCATGGGCACTTGATCATATCAAAGACACAGAAATTCAACTAGAAGTTTGTCCATTATCATCGGAAACAAACGGAAAATATCATGAAAGTACATGTTCTTAATAATAACTTTTTTTCACTTGTTATACACATATATTTTGAAAATAGTTTTTATAATTGGCATGTTTCCATCAATAAAGAATATATCTCATAAAGGGTGTAACAGTAAGGATAGTTGCAACTTCAATTATATCAGCTTTTCATTAAATTGTGTTGCTTGTAGCAAATGTTTTATCGATCTACTTTATGACAAAATACCCAAATTGAATCAAAATGTTGTAACAATACCCGAGGGTATTTAACAACCCAGTATCAAGTACTTCTGTGCTGGCCCGAAACCCAATTTTATTTGGGATTTGCAAAATCTAAATTTAAGAAAATTTTGTTTAAATCTAAGGAATATCTCCCTTTTGAATAGCTCTACCCTTAGCTGATTATTGCGTTTTCTATTTAGATTCTATTATTAATTTGTTCTCTATCCTTTTTTACACATGTCTCGGTATATGGATTTCTAAATGTTTAGATTTTATATGCACTGATGAAACATAAGTTGTGGAAATGCGCATATGCAGAAATTGAATTTACAGTAAATTAGGTACTTTGTTATATATTACACTTTACATGAATTTTCTTAATTTTGAATGGTTAACCGCAAGGGTGTTGTTTTGGTATTCTGCCCCTCTGTTGAGTATATCACCCTTCTGTCGAGTATACTGCCAGCCCTTATTGTACCGTGGCGTCACTTGAAGTAGTAATACAGTCAAGATGTTCAGTTTGATATTAAACATGCTGTCTATAATATCGTATGGTATAATATATTATTGTACCACACTCAGAAAGGAATATGCTCTCACATCCAAACTTTTACAACAAGGTTACAGATTTCATAAATTATTAAATACTTTTAAGAAGTTTTACAGAAGATATGAACATTTGATATCTAGATATGACGTGACTCGGAAACAGCTAATAACAAAGGGCATTTCTCATCCTCGATTTTATGGAAATGTTGTTAAAAAATGTCAAAAAATGATTAATAATCCATAAAAACTGGGACGTAACTTACATTCTTTACGTAATAGTGGATATCGACGAGATATTCTGAACAAATCCGTTAAATTGGCTTTGGATTCCAGTGACCTGAAGACTTTACATATATACTGGCCTCTCACTGATACTGCCGATGTCTGCTGAAATACATGAAGACTCTTTACCAAACCCTTCGGGAAGTTTTGAGTTTGATTTTTCTTCCGTAGTGCGACAGTGTTTTACCAGCAGACTAGATTCCTTGAGCTAGCCGGCAGTTTAGCGGCGAGCACTCTTTGACCCTTCTTTCAAAATTACGTTTTGTCTTATGCTTTTTCTGTTCCAAGATAGTGGTCATTGAGTTAGTAGTCTACCTGTATTGGGTTTTATTCGCGTGTTTATGATACTATAGGGAAACGGGATAGAGAAAGGGGAGGTTTGGGTACCCATAAACCGGTTTAACCCTACCACTGGCTTTTGCTGGTGCCGGTATCAAGTACGGCTATCCCGAGTTCCTATCGTTATTCATGTTTGTCTCTTGTTTTCATTATTGTTTTTCTGGTGCAGTTTGCTTGTAAGTTGTGGCATGTGATTGTAGTTCCTGGCCATTGTAGGTGTTTGCTGTTTTCCTGTTTTTGTAATTCGACTGTTGTCTCGGGGGTGATATACTACCTTCGTTTGATAATCTAGTATACCATCCTCAATTACAGGCAGTATGTGTATAATATTAAAGTAGTTTCGGTATTTTGTTGTATATTACTCTGCCATACATACACAAACACAACAAATATAAAACACATATCTGTTTTACGTATACACACAAACAAAGAGAAGAAAATCTAAATCAATGACAAAAATTAAATAAATAGAAAAAGTATACTGCAAATCGGATACGACTCTGTTGTATTATATAAGAAACCTTACGAAGAAAGCTGCTTCGCCTTTAAAAAAACAGTAAAACAATTTATATTTAAATTCAATATCCACGAGCATCTTTTAAATATAATACAAGTTGCAGCATGCTAAAGATGCAGGAAAATATACATCGGACATACCTTTGTCAACTCGTGGCAGTAACAAAGACAACAAATATCGTTCAACCTGTTTAAATTTTATTTACTGGACTTGTAATAGATGCATGTGCAAAGTTTCGATCTTTTATTTATTTTTCTGTGTACAAGTTCCTCAACGATGAAAAAAACAGCAGATGAATAAGAAAACGTTTTTTTAATCGATCATTGAAATTGCATTGTTAAAATAAAAAAAAAAAAAACAATCTATGTATTATCATGAGTAACGCGCTGTTATCGAAAAAGACTTGGGATGTAAAGTTACCGTTGAAAACATCAGTAGTTCAATAACTATGAATAGCAGCATTGCCAGTAAAATCAGTAGACTATACTGTAATTTTTTAATAGTTACAAAAATAGCAAAATACCCAATTTACTGTGAATTTGGTTTCTGCAGACGGAGAGAGAAAACAACAAATAGGATCTAAATGAAAAGACCACATTAGATAGAAACAGAGTTATGTTAGAGGGAAATACTCCTTAGTTTGAAAGACAATTTCATAAAATAAGATATTGCAAATTTCCAAATCAAATTGGTTTCTGTCAACTGCATACCAACGGCGGTAACGCTCCAATGGTAATAATTGACAATATACCGAAGTTGCCATGAATTTAGTTTCGGCTGTTTGCCATTTCTACAAATTATGCCTCTTTAATGCAGTTCAGATCAAAATAAATGAGATATTCATCATATATATAGATAAATTTTCAAACGAATACCGAAGCAAGAGCCAAAAATCGTATATCGAGAATGCATGACAATATCAGGATTATATACAGACAGAGAACGTAAATGACGAAGACTTCATTTATTATGATACATCTTACCTTATACGCAAACTCGTTCTAGTTTTCAGTATTAAAATGTTTACAGCAAAAGTGAACACTGCTCCTCCTGTTACTAGCATCTAGATTTGTACTAAAATAAAACAGTCTAGTCTTACGTTCAGCTGTAACGTGGCATAAACTGTTAGCAAGGGAAGAGTTAAGGAAATAAATCAGTTAAATCAAAAGTACAGCTATGTACAAATGATAACTCTGAAATCATGTTACACCATTAAATTGAAATCAATTAATGCATTTCTATAATTTTTTCGACTAAAAATCTCTGTAAATTAAGGAAAGTAATTAGGATGAAAGTTGTTCATTTAACAGTCTTTGCACCGGAATCCGTTACCTAAAAGACGAGACATAAGTTGTCGAAATGCGCATATGCAGAAACTAAATTGACAGTAACTTTGGTATTTTGTTATTCAAAATTGATTATTAGGAGATCTTAAGCCGTTAACTGTTAGTCATCGGTCAGTAATTGATCAGTCAACATTCTGTCACACACCGGATGCTAGGGAAAGTTATTTACGGTTATGTTTTCAGCTGATTTGCTTAAGGATTTTATAGGCAGGTGTTAGTAACTTACCAGAAAACTACTCCAGAAAAGAAATGAGTAGAAACACTTGAAACTAACACTCCTTAAATTCAATTACATGTTGCTTGACCAGTACAATATTACATACAGTAAAGTAACTTGCGACTGATTAGATCTAGCTTTGAGTCATTATCTAAACTGTCGGACTTGACTTGTCGATAGTGAACAAAGAGTCATCGATCTGTCAACAAAGCTTCAATTAGTGATGGCTATTGATGCAAAGACTGTCACTTTTTCATTTAGATATACTTATAATGTACTTCGTTACAACCCTTGATTAAACCTACGAGGAGGTATCAACCGGTTACCGATGGCTATATTTTCAAATAGCATAGGTGGCCGAGTGGTCTATGGCGCTGGACCAAGTGCAGGTGGTTTTGTCATAAATGTCACAACAACGACGGTTCGACTCTCATAGAGGGAACAACCAAAAATTTGCTGATACAAATTTGCAGATCTAACAATGTTGGACTGACTTTAAGACGAATATATAAATAATTTATCAAGCCCAGTATAATTTCTTGTGATAGTATTCATTGTACAGGTATATTATTTAGAGTTGTCACATACTTCAGATGACTATGTAAAATAATTACTTTGTGTGGCGGCATTGCTTGTCGAAAGACATTGTACGGAAGAAAAATGGAGGCCGGTTTGAATGGAGTATTGACAGCTCTCCTATTTTTTGGACTTATAACCAGAATAACACCTAGGACTGTCTTTAAACAACAACAACAACAGATAATTGATATAAGAATCGATCTTTGGACTACAAATGATACGAATACCAATTACAATGAAGTAATATTAAATCAAATGTTCAACAACAGAGGCGCCATTGATGTAAACAAAAGGAAAACGTACCATAGAGCAATCAGAAATCCAAATACATATCGTTTTATTCTTTTAGTACTTGTTAGTGGGGATATAACAGAAAATTCAGGCCCCGTAAAGTATCCATGCGGAAAATGTGAAAAACCTGTGAAGAAAAATCAGAAAGGCATTATATGCGACGAGTGTTTCATCTGGTATACCACGCGAAATGCCTGCAAATACCAAATACACTATATGACGAACTTTCAAATTCAAAAGAAGACTGGTACTGTTATTCTTATTTAATGCCATATTTCTCAGATTCATTTTTTGACACAAATTCAAATAACAGTATAAACAGTAATTGTAGTAGTTATCTACCTTTACCGGATACTCCAACTTCCGATGTAAACATTGGTGCTACACCTGACATTTTCCAACAATTACATAGGGTAAGAAAGCAACATCCAAAGAAGTTTATCTGCTCTTACCTAAATATTAACAGCCTACGTTATAAATTCTTCTGTGCAAAAATATAGTTGATCTACTTGTCATCGCCGAAACCAAGTTAGACGATTCATTTCCAGATGCCCAATTTAAGGTTGAATAATTACCATCTCTGGAGGAAGGACAGAAATGCTAAAGGTGGAGGACTAGCAATCTATCTCCGCTCAGATCTAGCATGTGACAGGAAAAAAGAACTAGAATGTGAGATTATAGAATCAAAAGTAATAGAACTAAATGTAAATAATAAAAAAATGGTTATTATCAGGAATGTATAGACCACAAACAATATCAGACAATGACTTTACTAATGATTTTATTAAAACCTATGATAAGATTTCTGTAAAATATGATAATTTAATTTTCATTGGTGATTTAAATTATGATTTACTCTCAGATAAGGGTACACCACTGAACAACGTCTGTGACATCTGTGAAATAGAAAATCTAGTTAAAGAGGCAACATGCTTCACCAAAGGAGCAAAACCAACATTAAATGATGTTATTCTTACAA
>MJUU01023419.1:73891-96438 GCA_002080025.1 Modiolus philippinarum
TTTTTTTGACGGCGACATCCCTCTAGCTACATCCTACGGAGTGTATATTTCTCAACTGGTACGATTCGCACGGGTTTATTCTACTCTTGACGATTTTAATGAACGTAACCTTACTATAACAGCCAAACTTTTACAACAGGGTCACAGATTTCATAAGTTGTTGAATACATTTAAGAAGTTTTATAATACATATGAACATTTGATATCTAAATATGGCGTCACTCGTAAACAGCTTATTACTAAGGGCATTTCTAATCCTCGTTTTTACGGTAATGTTATTAAAAAATGCCAGAAATTGATTAAAAATCCAGAAAAACTGGGACGTAACTTACATTCTTTACGTAATAGGGGATATCGACAAGATATACTGCTTGCATCCGTTAAATTAGCTTTGANNCTGAAAATTTTGCACACACACTGGCCTTTCACTGATACTGCCGATGTCTACTGAAATTTATGATGATTCTTGACCAAACCCTTCGGGAAGTTTTGAGTTTGATTTTTCTTCCGTAGTGCGGCAGTGTTTTACCAGCAGACTAGGCGCCTTGAGCCGGCAGTTTAGCGGCGAGCACCCCTTGACCCATCTTTCAAAATTACGTATTGTTTTTTTCTTTCCTTTCAAGATTGTTGCCATGGAGTGAGTAGTCTACCTGTATTGGGTTTTATTCGTATGTTTCTTATACTTTAGGGAAACAGGACAGATAAAGGGGAGGTTTGGGTGCCCATAAACCGGTTTAACCATACCGCTGGCTTTTGCTAGTGCCGGTACCAAGTCCGGCTGTCCCGAGTTCCTATTGTTTTCTACGTTTGTCTCTTGTCTTATTCGTGTTTTTCATGTGCAGTTCCATGACAGATTGTGGCATGTAATTATAATTTTCAGCCGTTGAGGGTGTTTCCTGTTATCCATTCTTTTACATTGACAATAGATTGGGTTCTGTTTTATATTTCACTTTGACAATATATTAAATTCAGTATTCTATACAATAGCTTTGTGCCTTATATTGATATGGACTTAATCATGACCATGGTCTGTATTATCTACCAAAGGTCTGCATCCTATTTGACAGTGATTGCTGGTCATCAAGTGCTCCAGAAGGGTAAGCATGAGGATCCACGTATGGCAGCCGTCAGCAAGTGAAAAGTCCGGTTTTGTCACAGTCGGTGTTGGCAAGTCCAGTTATAAACTTTGGATCGACCAAAAGATATCTCATCTGTAAAATAGAAACATTGCAACGGTCTGTAGAATCATGGTGACGACCGTAAAATTTCTGTAGTGACAATTCTAACAGCGATTTAACATATTTTTGATATGAAAAAGAAAGGAAATGGGGTAAATGTCAAGGAGACATCATCCCATATCCAGGTTAAAACGACCAAAAACAAAACATCTAGGGGTCACCATATGGTCTTCAACACAGTGAGGAATCTCACACCATATAGTAAGCCCTAAATGGCCCCGAAAAGGTAAAAAAGTGAATAAATCAATGGAAAGACAAGGACAAGCCAATGATTAACATATTCCTGACTTGGGACAGGCGAAAAAATTGCGGTGGGGTTAAACTCGTTTTCTTGGATCCAAACCCTCCCCCTATGTGTGGTGAATGGCTAAAAATAAATACACAAAAAGACTCACAGTACAATTTAATGTACAAGTTAATGAGACAGTAATTTCGATCAGTTGCCAAACTACCATCACGACAATATCGAATGAGTTGTGTTATGCCGAAGATGTGGAGATATCACTGCTCAAAAATATTTAGTTTGCTTTGGAAAGTCAAAATCAACAAAGGTTTGTTTCAAATGTCCAGATTTGTCAACATAGAGATATAGATCCAGGTCTTATGCTGATGATGGTATATCAGAGGTCTCTTTTATATCGAGTTCACTCATCATGTTTGTCATATAACCTAGATGTCATACGTCCATTTCGTCAAAGTATAACAAAAGGTCAAGGTATGAAGCAGAATCGGGTATATAGGTTTTCTCTTTAATTTCAAGTTCACTAGGTTGAATGCGAGGTAAATATTCTTTCAATTTTGGGGTTTTAAGAGAAAGTACATCATCTATATATCTGAAGCTGAAATTAAAAGTCTGGGTTAGTTGTTTTTGTTTCTGTTGTATTAGCCCTTGCAAAAACTTGGCTTTATATTTCTAAATGCGAAAAAAAAAGAAGAGGTCAGCAAAAAATGGCGCACAATTTGTTCCCATAGGAATCCAAATTGTCTGTTAAAAAATGCGGCCTCCACATTCAACAAAAACGTTGTCGATCATTCAAGCATCTCTATCACGTCATTTTCAATGTATTTCTCGTTTGACTCTGTGTGGTTCTTAACTTATGTTTTATCTTTTCCTATTGCCAAATAGGAATACCCGCGTTCTCCGTTTTTGGTAGAGAAACATTGATGTATCAGATCGGAAATTACTGTTTTAAGTTTATTAAGTGGAAGAGTTGTATAAAGGATAGAAAAATAAAAAAGTTTGAATGCTATTGCATTATGCCAGGTTTGAGGAGAGCTGTTCGAGGAGATTTTTGGAATTTTTAAGAATCCACATCTGATTTACGCCGCTCGTAGAATAGGCTTTTTCGTAGTAGCTTTTTAGACCATCTCTAACTGCAGTCAGTAAAGTGGTAAGGAGTTTGGAAAGGTGCTAAGTGGTGCATCTGGCATATCCTGCAATGAATCTCTGTAGGGATTCTTGTAAAGCTTGGGAGTCCAGTAAATCTAAGGGAGATAACTGTTATATTCATCCACTTTGATACCGAGGATGCTAACACAGAAGTGTGATTTGTGATTATCTCGTCCCTTGATAATGTAGTTGGGGGTAAAAGTAGGATGCCAGATGAAGTGACAAAACCCATCTCCTTAACAAGACATTCTATTCTTACATAGAAACATAATATTGTTAGAAGCTTTGTCTGCAGGTACTATTACGTATTTTTTCCTTGAGGTTTGTGAATGATTTTGCAACAAGAGGATCATTAAATAAACTGGGCGTTATAGTTTTCAAAGATGTTTCCAAGAGCCGGATACGATTAATGGTTAATGACCTAATCGACCTGACCCAGTCTGACAATGTCACCAGATCTTCTTTTTCTTTCTTCGTTCACATTTTGGCATAGTCCTCAACTGCATCCATCATATTTTTTGAAGTTATATTTCCAGTTGATGCGCTGTGGTTCACGGAATTTTTTACCTTTTAAAAAGATATCTCGTTATATTTGGGTTTCAACAGTATCTAAGTCATCAGTTATCACGTGTCCAGCAGGACTATAGTTGAATGGGGAAGAAAAGCAGGTGCAATCAGGCGATTTGGCTTTAAAGTCATCAATCTGGACATCACGAAAGTGTTGAGGACAGAGTAAAACAGTTGAAAGACGCTCACAAAATTTTATATGATGAATGTCCAGACTTCTTGAAACAAAATATTGATAAAATTAGAGGAGTATCTAATACAAGATCAAGTCAATTCAATTTTATTAATCCAAAAGTCAGAGAAGTAGACTCAACATCATCCTTTTATACTGCCATCACCTATTAAAATGCGGTTCCAAACCCAATTAAATCTATTAAAAATCATGACTATTAAAACTGACTTATGCAATTCGTTATAACACGTTAATTCAGAGAAATCTGGCAAATTTTGAATAATTAAAAAGTATGCCATTTGGATCTACACCAATTTAATATAAATCTAACTGCTGGTGGGGGGTTGGTTTCCGAGTTGGCATGTGTGTTATGGTCTCATGTTCATTTGCTCCATATCATTTCGTAAAATATTTAAGTAATTATCATACAAGAACTCCATTGGAAATAAGCGTTCAAGCTTTCAAGGTTTATCCTTGGAATGATGTCCTTTTACTTTATGTTTTAGCCTACTTGGGCATATTCCATAATTTGTTTTACAAATTTTTAATTTGTGCTTGTGAAAATGATGTCCATTCACTACAAATTTTATCATATGTACCTTTAATCTTTTGACCATTTCGAAAATTTATATCTCTTCAGTGCAGATCAAATCAAAAACAAAATATAAATCCATAAACCGAAATATGTGTGAAAGCTGACATAGAACAAATTATGAAAAGAATTGAGCAAGAATAACCTATGGACAAAGCTATGCAAGAGGGAGATACTCCTTAGTTTGGAGTAAGGTTCAAGGTTCCAAATTGAATCGGTTTTCCAGCTAGCACCATAGTACTGGCTTTTTGGTTGGTGATTATACTCTTTGGCTAACAGCTGAGGCAGCAGCCCAATGGTATTTTTTTTTATCTGTGGTGCATCCTTTGAACATATGATTATTATATGCTTATTCTGTATTTCAATATCTACACATACATTCATTTTGATTATGCATATTTAATCTTTTTGCATCAGAAAAAAGAATTGGTAGTATAAAAAAACGGCACGCTGATCAAAATTCAATCCGTAGTCGATGTGACATCAAATAAGCTTTGAAATGTGTGCTGACGCATGAATTATTTACTTGTTATGGTGTCAATTAATCTAAATCTTTCCAAATTCTGGGGAATTCATTTTTTTCCTCTTGTTTATTTCCATTTGAAATTTCCAAATGCATTGCAGATTTTTGTAAAGTCTAAACTGAAATAGCTGTTTTCCTGTTTTTGTAAATTTATTGACCCATGCCTTAAATACATTGTCAAGGAAAAATTGTTTGTACACCACAATAAGTATAACATATACCTATTTCTATTTTCCTCAGCGTCTTAAACACCGAATAGCATTTCAATATATAAATCGCAGATTTTTGCAGCAGCATGAAGTAATGCTTTCTGAGATAGAAATTATTACATGTACATGTAATAATTTTCGTTTAAGTATAGGAAAAATCCTTTGATAACGCAATTTTATTTTCGATTTTAACTCATATATTTCTGAATCTGATCGGGAACTGTAGTGACTATGTATTCTAATCTAAACCATATTTTCCCTAGTTTTGTTACGAAATAACAGAAAACGCAAACGGCAGTTTTCGTGCGAAATACTAAGCATTTCGCATTGTTGTTGCCATCCGGTTTCAAAATAATACAACTTACCGGACCAATGCCAATGTATTGGGGGTAAACATGAAAATAACAAGAATATTTGTTCCAAGACGTTTTATCTATGGCTTATTTTTTCACACAGGTGGCCTTTGCTGTATTTGGGTAATAATTTGGTTTATTCAGGTACGAGATTCGCCGGAAGAACATCCTCGAATAACAAAAGCGGAAAAAGAGTATATCTTTAACAATATTGAGTTTGACACAAAGAAGAGGGTAATATGTACTTTTTGTCGCATGTTTTCATTATGAGGATGTTCTGTCAAAAGTATATATAATTGATTTTGTAAGAAAATTTGACGGACTTTATCATTTATTGATTGAATGTTTAGAGTTTTACACCCAAATGAAAAATATTGTAACTCTATCAGGACGAGAACAAGTTAAAAACTTGATTGATTGTTTAAAGAAATAAAGGTCGAAAAGACATCATTGGTACGAGTATTCATTGAAAGATGAAAAGTGGGGAAATTAGTAGGGATACTTCTATACTACCCTAGGAGGCTTTTCTTTTTAAAAACATAAAAAGATATTCGTACTGCACAGTTTCTCCACATACTCAAAATATAGAGTAGCATGTCAATATTAGTTGTTAAGATTGGGTAATATTAAAATTGAAAAAGGTTCAAAATTAATAAAGTTCAAACTAAAAAAAAATAAAATAAATTAAATAAATAAAATTTACACGAAATAAAATGTTTGAACCAATGATTTGTAGCTACAGTAAAGATTTATGTAAAATATTTAATTTCTGTACTCCAGAACATTGAGAAAATTTTTTTAATGAAATTTCAAATTAAGGAGGTTCGCTCCTCCTGTTTTGGGATTTCTGTCAGATTTTCGGAATTCTCTGGTTTTATCCATTTAAAAGCATTATAATGTTTTGCCCATGGATCCCCTTATTTTTCCCCACATTTTCATTATATACATCTTAAGGAGCATTCTGTAAAAATTTCATTTAATTTTACTTATTCTGTCACATTCATTCATGGTCAAACCTTGCTCATGTTAATCCTATGAAAAACCGAGGATTTCAGTTTCCCGCCAAATTTTCAATCACTTATATCTCAAAAACGAGATTATCAACCTTTCATTTTTTTTTCACTTAAATTATTTCTGTTTTAATTTTATTACATGAACTCACATTTATTTGAAATCCTTTTTACTATCAAATGGAGTAGCGAACCCCCTTAAAATGGAACAGTAACGTAAGTGATGTAACATCCACAATACAGGTCATTTATAGGGAAAGGGGTTACAATCTATTTGTGTTTTACATTTAAAAAGTTTCAACACGTAATCGTCCGATTAATTTGTATATATATGAATCATCATGGTGAAGCAAATCAATCTACCAATGCCTCTTCATGCTTATAGTAAGTTTAAAACTAGTATTTTGTAGAGTTTATTGCTAGATGTTAGTATATATTAATAATTAGAGTCTTTGATTTTTATGTTTTCAGTTTCAAAAAGTTCCTTTGAAAGCGATAGCAACATCTGTTCCGTTCTGGGCAATAATTGTAAGTCACATGTGCGAAACATGGGCAAGTTCTACACTCATGACTACGCTTCCATCATTTATGAAGAGTGTTCTAAAATTTGATATAAAAAGTGTAAGTGTAATTATTTGTATCTCAAAAGTTACACTACATCAGTTCATCTCCTTGACATTTACCCCATTTGCTTTCTTTTTCATATCAAATGGAATTGCTATGCACATAATGGTTTTTAATACATTTACCCGGGGTGAAGAACAACAATAAAAGCGTTGTTCCTTTGCTTGTTTTTACCATATATTTGTGGAGACTGTGTCTCATGTGCATTTACTCCATATTCCTTCATACACCATTGATGAAAAACAAAACAATATGATGACAAAAATAATATCAAACTAGAGAATGGCACGCCCGGTGCAAGGTGTAAATTGAGGTGTGATTTCGTAGTGGTGATATTTCTCTATACGACACATATGATGCCCCCCGAAAAATACATGTTGTGATTCCCTAAACAAACCTCAAGACACACACTGAAGGAAGCCAATGTGACTAGATTCATCAATTTGTAAAAATTAATCTTACCCCATGCACATGTTTTATATATGTACAAATGATTTACAAAAATAAACAACTTTGTACCATTAAAACTGAAGGAGAAGTTGTATGGACAAATGTAAGTGTATTAACTAACATTGACAAACTTAAATAATGTATATTTTTTAGCTAAATGAAAGGATTTTGGGTAGACAAACTGTGTACACTCGCTTATTATTCCACCAAAAAAATACTTAGTTCAAGGCTTGAAGGAAGCCAATATGACTAGATTCATCAATTTGTAAGAAAATTGAAAAAACCCGGAAGCCGATTGGAAGCTTACAATATCTAGATTTTGGTAAAGTTGTAGAAAACTAAGGAGTATCTCCCTCAAGCAAAGCTCTGTCCTTAGCTAAATTTGGCTTTACATTTAAATTATATTGGTGATTTGTTCTCTGTCAGTTTTTAAACATCTTTGAGTTTATGGTCTTTCAAAATGTTTAGATTTTATCTCCACTGAAGAGACATAAGTTGTAGAAATGCGCATATGCAGAATTTAAATTTACAGTAACTTCGGTATTTAGTTATTTGTTACCACTGGGCCGATGCCACTGCTGGTGGACTGTTATTTCGGTGTATGGATTTCCAAACGTTTTCATTTGATCTGCACTGGAGAGACATAAGTTGTCGAAATGCGCATATGCAGAAACCAAATTCACAGTAACTTCGGTACTTATTATTACTTCAACAATGATTGTCCTGACTTTGTAAAAGTTTTGGTTTTATCTACACTGATGAGACATAAGTTGTCGAAATGTGCATATGCAAAAAATAAATTAACTTTAACTTCGGTATTTTTGTATTTGTACAGGCCTTTCAAATGGCATGTTATACCTTCTTTCTTCCATATCTTAGAATATATCTTTGAGAAATTACTTTTGCCGATTAATCCTGTTCAGGTAGTTAGGGAGAGTTCTCTATTTTTCTGTGATTCTAATTTAATTAAACAGACCCTATGATTATAATAAAAAATCAATAGGTCACCGAACTCATTTATCCAGTCCGAAAATAGCCTAATTTTGATATTTTTAATAAAGTCTAAATAGGAAGAAAAAAATGTTCATATCTATAATATGAATGAAAAAAAGAATTTGATGCCCATTTAGGACAAAGCTTGTTAAAGAAATATGAAATAAATATATCTTTAATGCGATTTAAACAAAAGACCTTGTTGTCGATGAATAAAACGAAAGATTTTGATGCCAATGTAGTCAAAGCTTGTTAAAGAAATATGAAATAAATAATAGGAATCACTGATAATATTTTTGAAGTAAAAAAAATAATGAAAATGTCAATGAGACGTGCAAGTGGGGTTGCAAAAGCCTTTTTTCCTGGCTATACTCGTAAGTGAACATTTAACTTTTTCAATTTAGTAAATGGCGAGTGTTCTACATTGAGTTTGTTTAACATAATAAATGATGTCCAAAATGAAACCAACATGCCCCTCCGCCCTTTGAAACAAATTCCGTTCAAAACGACAATGACTTAATGACACGCATTTTACAGATGAATAATTTTGTTTTCCATGATTTCATTTCATATAAAATAAAGAAGAGTAAAACTTGTCAATTGTTGAAGTATATGATAAATGTACTACTCAACAAAAGAAACGATACACAGATTAAACAGAAATAATATATTACTTTGTAGCAGAAAATCATGACTTGTAGACAACATGTTTTTTTTGCATGTAAAAATCAGCATTATGCTCAATTATGCCTCTTACAATTTCTGAACCATCTTCGATCACGGTCAAGGTCATTTTCCGGAATTTCTGTTTGCATCTGTAAATAGTGAGTATTTCAACATATTCGTTTTACCAAACCATCACATACTTGGACTGGCTGACTTCAAATCTCTGTTGCTATGTCGGCCATGAATACTTTAAGCCTATTTTCCGTTTTCAACCTACCGTTCTCATAAGTGTAAAATGCGTGTTATGCGACGTCTCACGGGACCTTTTGTCACGTGATTTAACATTTGATGAGCATGTTTACTTTAGATTGATCAATAGTCTCTAGTTTGTTCTCCTTTTCACATAACAATGAATTGCGAGGGCAAAAATCAAGATCGAAGCTCTGACCGCGCTAAGTCATTGTTCACGTTAATTTTGGATTGAACGGGGCATCGAAATGAGACATTGTTTTCCACTTTTTAAGATGGCAAATTTTTAAAATGAAATGTCCTGATTATTGACATTAAACAGTTCAACTCATCCATCAGTTAACGGCAAACTCGATCATCGGGCGAAAAAACTACCATATCGAATTTTCATTGTATCCGTTCCGGAAGTGATTTAAAAATGGAATAAACAAATGCGTTTTGGTGTTGAATACATTAATACACTAAAATAAAAGCTTTATTGCTGCGGTCAAGCAAGTGGCAAGACTTTCAATTTATACAAGTTAAGAATTACACCCCAAGCTCTCTACCTTCCATTGACTGGCTGTCGTACAAAGACAACACATTTGTCAGGTTTTCACGTCTGATATATCACAATGTAGACATTTGACATCGATGAATCTAACACATTGTGTAAGGTTGGGGTGTTAATCTTGTCTTCATTACAATACAATTTTTGCCACTTCCTTGACCGCAGCAATAAATTGCGAAATACAAAAATATTTACAAAATTACAATTTCTTTTGTTGAGTAGTATAGTTTATAATATGGCATTTTTCATATCATATCCCATATCACCCTCGACCCATATTAGCCTTCGGCCCTCGGGCTGATGTGTGATATGATATGAACAATGCCATATAATAATCTCTACGGTTGCTGTTATTTTAGAATGGGGCTCTGTCATCAACTCCATATATATGTTCAGCGGTGATGGCTGTAATAGCGGCATATCTGGCTGATCTTTTGAGAAGTAAACATATTCTTACAACAACACAAACCAGGAAGCTGTTTCAGAGTTTATGTAAGATACATTGTTAGAATCTTACAGTGATAATTTGTCATCATGATTTTTTATAAAAAACAAGGTTTTTTTTTCAAAGATATGTCTTTTTATTTGTAATTTATGGTTGTTTTATGCATGAAATAAAGAAATGCCCCTTTTATAGATTGATAATATATCGTATTACAGTGGAATTTAAAATGTCATACGTTTTGCTACAAAATTCAATTTCTTTTTTTAATTTTTTATTTACTCATATATTACTCAAAATTTACCTGTTAACAATTATCCCGGCAATCCAGGCTCTAACCGGGATTTACAGCATGAATTAATAACAAAATAATATTTTTATGTATCAATTTCAAACTTCCTGTAGATTGAAGTCATTTGTAATATTATTCAAATAGTGATCACTATTTTTAAATTGGTCTAAGGTTTTCGAAATAAAAAATACTAAATGTGTCTTCTCGTGTTGTAATTTTGTGCTTTTATGTAGAAATAGATAAAGAGTTTCTTTGATTTCGGATTGAAATAATTTAATCAATTTACTTTGACAGAATTGTTCTTTTTTCGTATTTTATCAAATTTCTGAGCTTCCATATTGCATATTTTGCCATAAATATTATCGAATTACAGAAGACCAAACTATCTTTATTATTGATTTCATTGGAAATTCCTAATATCATAATTTTTTTGTTCATTTCAATTCCTTCTGTGACTTCAAACTGATGTAACAACAATTAAACATATTCAATAAATAATGCTACAAAACTACACTCATATAATGAATGTGACAATGTTTCAAAATAAATATTACAGAACCAACATTTGCCTGTAGAAAATCAATTTCAATACTCTAATACTCTAATAAAGCCAACAGCAGAATTCATGTAGTTGCATTGACTGAAGCATTACCAGTTAGGTTTATTTTGCAGCTTTTATTTTGTCTGGTATTTTTCTGGTGTCAACTGGATTTGTACCATGTACTAAGCGGGAATTAGCTGTAGTATTTTTATGCCTTGCAATGTTGTCAACCGGTTTAGAAGATGGTGGAATGGGCCCAAATTTCGTCGACCTGGCACCGAAGTACGTGATTAAGTATCACACAATATCGTATAGATCAATAAATGGAAATTGAAACAGAATTGTTTAAACTTATGACTGCATATCTTATTTACGGTTTTATTTATAGTTTTAAGATAAAAAAAGAAGAAAAAAAACAATATTACGTTATTACCTAATTCCAATCTTGCTTTTATTGTCACATAGATGAAGATATAACAGGAAACACCCATAATGACCAAAAATGTCAATTACAGGCAACAATTCACAACGAAAACACAAATGAAAGACAAGACAAACACGGACATTTGCAATCGAGTAGTATGGATTAGTTATTTGGCCTTTTTATTTTAGAAATATGAATGAACCAAAAATAAAGTTTAATATATTTAAGATTAATAAATATGTGATGAAGAAAGAGAATGGGTTAAGATATCAGGATATTTGAAATCAGCAACCATAATTGTCATACTTTTCTACTTGTCAAAAACATAAAGGGGATTTTATCAATTATTTAATTAATTGTAGAGCTGACTATTTATTAAATTATGTCTTTAAAATAAACACAGGTATGCAGGAATTTTGTTCGGAATATCAAACACAATGGCTACAATACCAGGAATGATATCGCCAATTGTTGCAGGTGCACTAACTCCAAATGTGAGTAAATTTTTGGAATCAATTTTCATCCATAAATTTTTAAAGTAATAAACGTTTAAGAAATGGTTTTAGATAAACGGAAATGTAATCTGCGAAAAACAGAGTTCGATTTGTAATTTGTAGTGACTCTGTCTCATGTACATTTATTCCATATCCCTTAATGCTTATTCGAGGATCTTTTACTTTTATGTTTTATACAAAAGCTAGTGAAATTAGAAAATTATGAGATAGATGTCTCAATGCCGATGAGACAATGAAACATGAAATGAAATAATTATGAATTATGGAGTCAAAATACACCATTGGAAATCGCACTGAAAATTTGGAAAAAAATCAAGTAAAACATTAAATTAAAAAAAAATAAAATAAAAAAATTGAACAACGTTTTTGAGATTTGTTTCCTTTAGATTAGACATATAATTGTCTAAAATCAGAGTCGTGTTAGAATGGGTAATATGAATAGCAAAAGCAAATGGCGTTTTTTGTTGGTCGACATAAAAATCGTATTACATTATATGCTAAATTTCATTCATTAAATGATTTGTCAAAATAGTTTTGTTTTTTCCTTTGTTCCTGCATTTAGGACGAACGATCAATAAGTGTTGGCTATAACAATTCTGTACAACAACATCCATGATGTGGAGGCACATTTGCTATTCATATCTCCAAGACTGTTTCTTCCATAAGACCGTAATATTCATCATTTTGGAAGCTGATGATAATATTAGCATTTCTTATTAATGTGTTTCAACTGTCTTGACTATGAAACAAGAGATTAATTTGTCGAAACTGACCATCAAATACTACTTATACATGCTTCGGAGAGGTACCTTGCTTTCCACCATGTCGTAGCCTTTTTGAAATTGTGACAGCTCGTTTAACGCTTCTCTATACATGACCAAAATTTAGTATAGCATTATGTTCCAGACTATCATATTTTCAATTTGCTGACTTACAATTAAGAAATGTTCCATTAAGCAAAGCAGCGACTTTACGTTCTTACGACACTTTTCAAAAGATGTTTGTCGTCTGTTCACGGATTTCTGCTCCGTTCAGACCGGAATACAACATAAAATTGTAAAATTGCATAAGAATCGAATTAAAACTATAATGTAGATAATAGATTGCTCGAACACCCAAGGGACCAGTGAAAATAAGCCGAGCTAGAGGATTGTTCGAGTTATCGAGGTCGAACTTTATTTAAACTTGAACAAAGGGATCCGAAAAACATTCAATACACCCATGGTATCCCCGCTATTGCAGTTCGAGTCTTTGAATATCCGAAGTCGATGAAGTATTCATTTACAGGCTCCTCTACGAGTCGCCAGTAAACATTTTGTCGTTTAATCTACGATTATTGTTGCTAATGATGTACTGTTATTGCTTTGTAAAAAGGTTTTATTGGGAGGTTTGGGTACCAATAAAGTGGTTTTACCTTGCCACTTTCTTTTGCTAGTGCTGTTACCGGCTATCCTGAGTTCCTATCGTTATTTATGTTCGTTTCTGTCCTTCATTTGTGTTTTTCTTGCAGTTTCCTTGTTGATTGCGGGCTGTGATTGTTATAATGGTCGATTTAGGTGTTTTCTGTTATCTTTTCTATTTCATAAGGAAAAAGCTGTGCACAATCTATCAGGAGTTCGATCGAAGCTAGACAAAAAAGTGAACAGTCACCTTAAAAATACACGAACATCACAAAAGTAATTAGAGGACAGCAATAATTATTAAATGTGTCTTAAGCGAAAACTTAGGGTGATTTACAGTAACGCCAAAATAGATTGAAAACAACTTACACAAGGGAGAATTTAAAATCTATCCGAAACGAATCCAAATATAAGATATATTTTTTCACATTTTTTTTCTGGACGCAACGAACTATATTTAATTAACTGATCTGTGGATGAAATTACAATCCAAAGTCATTAGAATCAAGAGGTATTTTACAGTTTAACCCCATCATCGGGATATGAAGATGTATGAAATACAAGATAGGATAGAGCGCACATAAATTATTAAATCTCAGTCCCAGTGCATTATTATAATACTTTTGTATATATTTCATATGTATTTTTTTTCAAAGTAAAAGTCATTCTTTTGCTTTATTCATAGGATGCGCCACATGAATGGAGAAATGTATTCTATGTAGGAGCAGCATTTTATGTGTTTGGAACTATATTTTATGCAATATTTGCAAGCGGTGATATCCAACAATGGGCAAAGGATAATATTGAGGACACCGAAATCCAACTCGAATTTATTCCGATCTCCTCGAATGGAGATAGGAAGGAACATGATGATGACTTTCTTAAGAATTGATGAATTGTTATATTTGCTATATCGAATGGACACAAAAAGAACAAAAACTCATTTCTAGTCATTTCTAAAGATGGATAAACTATTCTGCTTACTTCCCTATTATTTTGCAGATAATTTTGACAATTTCCAAGCTCATTCCATTAACTTTAAAGCCAAGTAAATCAAAATCTGCAGGGGAAATTGGCAATAGCCTGAATGCAGATCTTATATCGGACTTACTCACTAAGGTGCCACGTCTAAATGTTTTAATCATTTCAACAGCATCATCTATATTTGAGTAAATGACAGAACATTTTGTTGGATCTATGAAATGATTGACCGATGAGTCCACTGGGTAAGATAAATGATGAATGAGCCTAAACTGACCAACTTCCTTGCCTTTAGGGACAAGGCCTAACGGGGAAACCCTTAAGATCGGAATGGGTCTACTTCTGTAAGGTCCGGCCACTCTACCAGCATCAATTTCTTTCTGAATTTTTTGTGACAATATAAGTGGGTGTTCGTTTGCGCTTTTCAAATTTTTTGTGTCGGTTGGAAGGCGTGACCCTGAGTAATGCAAAGAAAAACCAAACTTAAAGCCTGAAAGAAGATGAAAAGCTGTCTTTTGGTCTGGATAATGACATAAATACAAAGCCGAATTAAAAACATTCACAGGGGAAAAACAAAGAGAATATATATATGACTGTATGTTTTGCGGTTAACGCCGTGTGCAAATGTAGACGGGGTGTTGCCCACCACATCCTGAACACGCATGCCTAAATCGACAGGGGTTGAACATACAGCGTTTCCCTTTTGTGCTATACACTAGCACGTTCTTTTTGCCTGGGGTTGGCTCTGTCCTCGAAAGGAATGGACGGGAGTGCTAGGGGAGGGATTTCTAGATTTTGGAAAAGAACTGCTTGTGTTGGAGTTTTCGAGTCCTTGTTGTTCCCGCATCGTTGTCGAAATGTAAAATGCCCAAAAATCTTGGTTGACCAAACCCCATGAAGAATTGGGTTTTCGGGCTTTCCTTAATCGGAACTGTTCATCATATGTTACCCATCGATGTGATTTGCTCGCGGCAAAACGAATATCCCTCATATACTTCAACAGCTTCTGACCCAAATGACTGTTTTTCTCTAGTAAAACACTCATGTAGACCATAAAGGCACTTGTCCAAGATTGAATGTTTGTTATTGGACGGGCTGGGCCAGCTTCAACTTTCATTCGGCCACTTCGTATAACTAAGTCGCCATCTTGGTCAGGAAAGTTGGCTAATTCCCTTGGGGATTTCAAAAGGGTACTAAGATCAACGAATTCATGCTTCCAGATTTGTTCCTTTAATTTGATTGGTATATGGCACCCGACCTCATCGTATACGCTTTCTTCTATAGATGGCAAATTTTGAATAAACTTAACCGATTGGTCGGAAGTTACTTAACTACTTTGGGCATGGGGTAAATCATGCAAGTTAACATTTTCATTAAAATTGATTGGTATGATCCCTTTAAAAATATGGGAACAGCTTAACATAGAACCCTATGGAGGCACATTCAAAAAATCACCAACAGGACGCGAGGTGTTGCCGGATGGTTTCCCTGCGGCCGCCTCTTGCAAAATGGCGGTTCCCCGTCTTATCCTTTGATCTTCGTCTGATTGTGTTGGATGTCCAGTGTTCCCATCTCCACAAGATTCATTTCTCTCCCTATTCCTACCGGTAATATCTGCTCTTGAGATTTTCCCTGACCTGTAGGTTTAGTCTTACTTTTCTTCTCTGCAGGCTGACCTCCTGATGGTTTTTGTCTTCTTCTTGTTCCAGTAGGTCTTGACGGTGTTCCTCTATTTGGTTTGATCTTGGCATCTTAGCGATGAACGATTGTTACAAATTTGAGTGTTCACAACAAAAATCTCAATTTACGAAAAAGTCTAACTTGAGTGTATCCGACACAATTTCAACGTTTAACCTGGATATGGGATGTTGTCTCCTTGACATTTACCCCATTTCCTTTCTTTTTCATAGTTAAAGTTCACAACAAATCTACTGACTCCGGATTTAAACGTTAAAGTTCACAACAAATTTTTTGACTCGTAATGAATGTATCTAACACAAATTAATAAAACAAACCTTTCTAACAGATATGAAAATTTCCAATGAAACAATATCATTAACCACAAGTCATTAACCCAAATGTCAATTTATACTTAGGGGCGTTACGCTTGTCAAATCACGTGTAGTTACTACATCTGAAGCATGCATGGAAATATAGTTATAAGTTATAAATATAAACACCTCCATGCATGCTACAAACAAACACGCAAGGTGCCTTATTAAATTCAATTATCTTGAGAGGGATAATTGCTAATAATTTAGTGTGCACCGTATTCACGTTTTTGGGTACTATCGAGTATATGACAAACGATTAATAAACTGATACGCATCGAATATTGCATGTGAAGCATCTTTATGTAAAGGAGTATCATAGTCGTGTAAACATCGAAATTGTAGTATGCACGACTTCATACTTACCCGAGGTAATGTCCGTAATTCGTTTCTGTATAGATTTTCAAATTTAGGATTGTTGAAAACCCCACTCTAATGATTATTGTTATCATGAATTTAGTATTGTTTCACATCAAATGATTATATAAATTCACCCTTGAACTGCCTTTTGATTGTTTGTAACATTCTATCAAAGACAAATGCATATGGAACAAAAAGATGAATGACCTGTGATTTGAAAGGATTTAATCTTTGTAAAACAACGGCAGTAGTATACCGAAGGAACAAAGGAGGGAAATTTACAAAAATCGAAGTCCAAAGACATGACAAAATCGAGAAATACAGAAAACAATAACGTAAAACAGCTACAAAACACAGATAAGAAAAAACACACACAACATTCAAACCCAAGGCACTCACAGTGTGAACTCCCATTAAACTGAAAGAGTTACATCAGATATTCTGGAAGGGTAAGCATGTCCTGCTCTGTTTACAGAAACATGTAAAATGAAAATCTTTTTTACCAATACCTGGTGTATTGTGATCAATACATGGTTCTTTGATGAGGCAGATAAAAATTTACTTTACATACAAAGACCATATTATTAGGAGCTTTGTACTCGGGTACAAGAACATATTTGTCATTCAAATAAGAGAGGCACTTACGGGCTGAATGATCTTCAAATGCATACTTAGGTCGATTGTTAACACATCTGCGTAATAAGTGATGTAAGATCTGCCTGTAGTTTTTCTGTGTCAGCTTTGATTGTTTGGTATGTACAGGAGGTAGTTATTCGCAAATAGGCAGGCATCTGAGTTTGTTGCATCAGGTTGATAAAGGTAAGAAATTGCAACCGATCAAAAACTGTTACCTGTGGCACTCCAGATAAAAACATGTGCTGTCGATGAAGTGCGTCCATCAAGCAGTACTTCTGTTTCCTGTTGGATGTCTGATCTACATGAGTGTTTTACCGCGTACCACATAATAGCTGAGTTTGTGAAGGTGGCGTTCATGAGGCACTTTTTCAAACGCTTTGGAGAAGCCAAGTAGCACTATAACTCTCCTCGGCTACTGTGCTGGCTATATTGTCAATGATGTTATCTAGCTGCGTCTCAAGTGAATTCTGCGATCGGAACCGGTGTTACATGTCACTCAGTATGGAATGCCTGTCAAAGTGGTCCATAACTTGACTGTATGGTGTGCTCCAGTAACTTAAAAGATATCGAAGTGAGTGGTGCTGGTCGATAATCGGAGGTTTGATGTTTTTTCACATTTATCTTGAAGATAAGAACAATGGAAGTTCTTCGCCAGTCATCAGGGATAGAGCCTGTTTCGATGGATTAATGAAGGAAAGATAACAGGAAACACTTACAATGGCTGAACATTACAATCACATGCCACAATCCACCAGGGAACTGCACAAGAAAAGCAATAAGATGACAAAAGACAAACATAGGCAACGATAGGAACTCGGGATAGCCGGACTTGGTACCGGCACTAACAACTAACAACAGCTAGCGGTAGGGTTAAACCGGTTAATGGGTACCCAAACCTACCCTTTCTTTATCCCGTTTCCCTATAGTATAATAAACATACAAATAAAACCCAATACAGGTAGACCACTTACTCCAAGACCACAATCTTGAAAAGTAAAGAATGCGACAAAACATAATTTAGAAAGATGGGTCAGGGGGTGTTCGCCGCTAAACTGCCGGCTAGCTCAAGGGGCCCAGTCTGCTGGTAAAACACTGTCGCACTACGGAATATTGATCAAATTCTAAACTTCTCGAAGGGTTTGGTAAGGAATCGTCATGGAATTTAGTAGACATCGGCAGTATCAGTGAGAGGCCAGTATAACTGTAAAATCTTTAGGTCATTGGATCCCAAAGCCAATTTAACTGAATCATGAAGAATATCCGGTCAACATCCCCTATTACGTAAAGAATGTAAGTTACGTCCCAGTGTTTCTGGATTTTTTTATCACGTTTTGACATTTTTAACAACATTTCCGTAAAAACGAGGGTGAGAAATGCCCTTAGTAATAAGCTGTTTTCGAGTCGCATTATATTTAGATATCAAATGTTCATATATTCCATAAAACTTCTTAAATGTGTTTATCAATCTATGAAATCTGTACCCTTGTTGTTAAAGGTTGGATGTGATAGTTCATTAAAGTCGTCAGGAGTAGATCAGACGTGTTCCAATCGTACCAGTTGAGATATATACACCCCGTATGATGGAGCTAAAGGAACGTCGCCATCAAGAAAAGGGAAGTTAGTAATAGTGAAATCAAAATCGTCCCTTTTATCATAAATTTTAGTTTTAATTTATCCAGAGTCAACGATGATAGTTAGATCGAGAATTGGGCAGTATTTAGAATCAATGTTTGCTTTATTAAGTTTCAGTTGTTGTGGGTAAATGAGGTCGACATAGTCTAAAAACTGGGGATTGTAAAAAGTAAGGATATCGTCGATATACCTGCTGTTATCGTTGAAAATTAAAATAAGTTGATCAATGTTTTGTACAGTCCCATCCTGTAATTTTTTCATAAAATCCCGTACGTAACAGGACAAGAAAAGATCTGCAATGAGAGGTGCACAATTTGTACCCATGGGAATTCCAATGACCTGTTGATAGACGATGTTGCCAAAACGAACAAAAATGTTGTCTAGCAAAAGATTCAGTGCCTTAATCATGTCATCGCAAGTCCAGGAACAATAATTTTTGTAAGTGATGTTGGAGAAGAATCCTTGCTTTTTATTACAACCAATGAACTGTAGACCAGAAAATTTGAAAGACCATTTCATAAGTGGTCCCAATTTAGATTTAATCAAATTATGTGGAAGGGGTTGTGTAAAGTGTAGAAAAATCATAACCGGCAATAGATGAATTTAATCTTTTTATTGATTTTATATTATCTAAAATTTCAATGGTATTTTTTACACTCCAAAAGTAATTTACACCAGATGGATAAATAAGTGGTAGAACAGTTACTCGATGCCGAAATAAAACGATGTTTGTAAGGATTTTTGTGAAGCTAAGGAACCCAGTGCATAGTAGGCAAGGTGTTATCTTTAGGTGGAACTTGGAGCATATCTGTATCTGGAACACTCTGGTCAGAACCAGTGCAATGTATTCGGCATGTTCATGTAGAAGTTTGGCCTGGATACCATCTGGACCTGTGGATTTGTGGCTATTGATATTCTTCAAAAAGGAAAAATGAAAGGATATGGAGTGAATGTACATGTGACAAAAACGCACACGATACATAGAAAACTCCAGTTTATCAAGGACAGGGCTTTTATTCCTGTCGTCATCTTGATGTCGCCTGAGGGTCTTCAAAAGTTTGGATTCTCCTGCAGTGGTGATCTGTATGTGTGACATTTCTGGGTAAGGACTTTATTTGGCATTGAGGATTTGTGTTCTCTTGCGAAACTGTGTGTTAAGTATGTCTATGCCTGCTTTAGTTTCAGTGTCACTGTGTAACTATCCATCAATGTGTCTCAGTGGTGATACACTTTGTTCGTGTTGTGTCCTCATTAGACATTTCACGAAAATCGATACTGACTGTCTACACCCGACTACGACAGCGACAAAACAGGGAAAATCTCAAAATAAAATAAAAAAAAATGTCAAATAATTTTGTGTTGTTACATGTAATTTATTGAAAGGGTTGCCAGTGTCTACAGACTAATCCTGTAAAAATTTCCGGAACATTTAAAGCTTTGAAAGTGGACGACACCCTAGAGTTCCACCAATCGCATGTTCCACCTTACCTCTATAATCTGAAAACATTCTATTAAATTTTGTGTATTTCCGACGCATGTTGTGGTTTTCTATTTATCTGTCGGTAATATATACGGTGTTACAACAGGATATATATTTGGATATATTGTGTCATCCAACAATTAATACAGTTTACGAATTCATCGAATTTGGTCACAACATAACGCGTGTTGTTTAGATAATTTTTTTGTTTTAAAATGACGCATGCGTTAGATGTTAACTTCCGAGATGAAAATGTGAACGCACAAAAACGCGAAGAAGTGAAAAGTGAAAACACGAAAAGGCGAAAATGCTAAAATGCAAAAAATCAAGAAGGTGAGAGCGAAAACGCAATGACATGACTGGAAACTAATTTCCCGTTACGTGTTTTCATTCTCTCCTTGTCATCTTTTCGATTTCACATTTTCGCGTTTTACCCCCGAAGGAACCCCGGGATATAGAAATTGGACCCAGTCCGTGGTTGTGCCTTATAAATAAATACACAACCCATCTTTCGGATTGGATGTAAACTCAGGTCCACGTGTTGGAAGAAATGCCACGCTTCCTGCACGTTTAAGAACCCTTGTAGAAAGCTCTTTTTTGAGTGATCCATAGGTGATCGGCTACAAGGCTAAATTCCCCGCCCCTTTCGATTTCACCCTACTTTTCCAGTGGCAGTCAGAATTTCCCGTCTGATGAACCTTTTCATACCCCAAAGTGATTATTTATTAACAAACCTGTTCTCGTCTTGATATAGCTGAAATATTGCTCAGTGGAAGTTAAACAATATTCAATCAATCAATCAATCATTTTCGCGTTTTCGTTCTGTAGAAAACGAAAGGTGAAAACGCAATCTTTGCTGCTACGGAAGAGGTCAAGGAACTCCGAGAGAGCGATTTAAACCACAAACCAAAGAAAATATCAGTGATTGACCTAGCTAGAAAAATTAAGTGACATACCCGCTATCGACCAAGTGCGAATCGATAAGATAATTATTCGAGTCTAAACAATAGATGCGATCCCGACAAAGAAATTATTACTGTAATAGAATCAATAATGTTTATTACAGTAATATTTTTTTCAACAATCGCATATATGGCAGTCATACCTGTCAGGTAATCCCCACAAATCGTGAATTACACGATTTCAGTGCTCTGTCACGACTACACGATCGTGAAGCTAAAATGACGATTATATCTTACAGGTGACTTTACAACCCTTTCTGAACCCCAAAGGTGATCAATTTTATTACCCCTTTTATACTAATTAACGGATTTGTTAAATAAACATCGGCGAGGTTATCTGCCAATCAAGTCATCATTAACTTACCTGGGTGACCTTTACGGTCCACTGACCTAATTAAGCTGTTAAAATGATTAATATCTAATTATTTCCAACAAATATGCTTCGATGATTAAGAGCAACATCCTCACAAAGCAAAAAAAAAATCGTGTCTTTTAATTTGTTTGTTTTTTTTTCAATACCGTATGGTTGGTGGGTTATTTCCCTTTAAATTCTGTTTTTAAATTTTCTACAATCTGCTTGTCTTTTTTAAGCTCAAGTGAAATTCAATCACATCATTTCATTTAAAAAAGATTAATTTGTTCCATAATCAAGAGCAAAAAGGGTGTTTTTGTACAAATTTTTATCATTTTTTTCCAAAAACATTATTTCAATTTTTACCACTTTCACATAATAATGATTTGACTATATCTCCTCACATACACAGTACTTTGAACAGACTGTACACATTAAGATAAAAAACTGTCTGTACACAACCTCTCTCCAATATACAAATAGTTGAGCAAACAAAGGACCTCAAGCACCTTTCATTGGAGTATCTTGGGACTGAACAGCCACATCATAGTCACCTGTCCTTAGCTTTTCCCAAACAAAAATATTAGAGACACAATTATATTCTCTTGAACATCAGATAAGAATAATTCTTGCTGTTAGATATGCGGCATAGAAAACACCGCGAAAGACATGAAAAATACCAGAGAAAAAAAGCTGCCACGATGAAAAACCCAAATAGAGATTTCAGAGAGATGACAGGTATGATATGGCATGACTATAATAATGATCTCGACGATTGTCACTTAGTAAGTAAGTAAGTAAATTCGTTATTTAAAGAGGGTACCCAATTAGAACAAGTCTAATTTTCATTAGGGCCCTCTAAAAACAACATATAAAATATCAAATTAATATAT
>MJUU01023419.1:101449-127541 GCA_002080025.1 Modiolus philippinarum
GTAGGGGCCGAAAAAGGAATGTGCGTGGCTGTTTGGTACTTTTTTTTTTACAAACGAGTTATCGCGTTATAACGCAATAAGTTTTGTTTTTCCGAGAAAACGGTGATGTACTGGTTGCGTAATAACGAGATAATTATAGCGTATTAACGAGATAATTATTGCGTATTAACGAGATAATTATTGCGTTCAAACGAGATAATTATCGTGTTATAAAGCAATAAATTTTGTTTTTCTGAGAAAAATATTTTTAATTCGAAATAGCGAGATAATTAATGCGTAATAAGGAGATAACTATTTCGTTTAAACGAGATAATTATTGCGTTATAACGCAATAAGTTTTGTTTTTTCCAAGAAAAATATTTTTAATTCGAAATAACGAGATAATTATCGCGTTATAACGCAATAAGTTTTGTTTTTCTGAGAAAAATATTTTTTTAATTCGAAATAACGAGATAATTTTGTTTTTGTGAGATTTTTTTTTAACTGAGAAAATAAAAAAAAATCTATTGACACTATCCGGCTTTCGTACTATGATGTTTATAATATTCATAATTAATATCTGATGAGATGACACATATTTTGTCAACATCGTTGTTCACAGTCCGATGTCCACTAATTTCGTGAAATGTCTATTTGTAATATGAAAGAGAGCACATGCCGATGACAGTCTGCAGGTTCTGCAGTCGCTATGATGAACTAGTTGACCAATATCATGTATCAGTCTCGCAAATTGTGACTGATTTCTGAATCGTTGACTAAATCTAACATCAAGACTTCCTACCGCTAGCTTTTGCTAGTGTCGGTACCAAGTCGGACTATCCCAAATTCCTATCGTTTTTTTTTTGTCATTTGCCTTTTATTGATGTTTTTCTTGTGCAGTGCCCCTTTGGATTATGGCACATGATTGTGATTTTGGCCATTTTATTATTCCTATCATAACTTTTGGTCGGTCTTGAATTGCTTGTAGCCTAACATTTCTGTATTTGATATAAGATTTTCCTATCCTTTGTGATGCATGGATGAGACATAAACTCTTTTGACGCATAAGATCTCACTTTATACGGAGTTACATGTAGTCAGTTGTATGTTAATGAGTATACCATGTCGGCTTGTTACACCTCATTGTACACGTACTATATTAGCTTTATGTATGGTAAGAAAGGATGTAAAAATACAAAATAGTAAAAATTACCAAAGACCTACGAGAATCCATGAATTAATATTGAACTTTGCAGTCAAAAAACTATGTTAGAAATTTAAGAGACCACTCCAAATCCGTCCAACTAAATGCCATCAACCACAAATAAACTTACTGGTGATGTGCCCTTTC
Source organism: Modiolus philippinarum (assembly GCA_002080025.1). NCBI lineage: Eukaryota > Metazoa > Mollusca > Bivalvia > Mytilida > Modiolidae > Modiolus > Modiolus philippinarum. Next base: position 102,780 of record MJUU01023419.1, read on the forward strand.
ATGCACCATGTGATAATTATATATATATTTTAAATGAAAACTGTGAAATCATGCTCAATGTAAGTAATCTTCTGTCATATTGAGTTAGAATCCAACAGTTTAAATGCTCTAGGTCTAGTTGTCTTTCGGATCTGTATAGGACAATTTCAAGGGGACTAACAGAAAAAAAGAAAGATGAATAAGTTTTAGCTGTGTCCGAAGAGCGAGAGCCTTAACAAACTCTAATGTTAGATTTTTTGAGCATTATGTGACCCTCCTTTAAAAATTAATTGAAGCAAGGGTTCCCTTTCAAATTTTGCTTTAGAAATAACGCCGAAGTCAGAGCATATAATTTATGTAAAACCCATTTTGTATGAAAAATACTGGTTTAGTATCCATGTCAATCAATACTTCAATTCATTACACCTTATTTGACTATGGCACCCATTCACAAAAAAACCAATTTGACAACGCTCCTCTAACAATCTAGGCTGTACATGTTCGCTAGCCAAGGGTTACGATCCGCTTATCTCCTCTTCACCCTTGGAAGATCAAGCTAGATTTCTGGAGCCTCAGATCCACAGATTTCATTGGTTGCAGTTGAAATTGACTGGCATAACTTCATATTTTAAATATATAAATGACAATAAAACTTAAAATAGAGTATGTATTGATTTTTTTATTTTGCAAAATTCCAATGATTTGTAATGTTTCTTTACTTTTGATGATTCATTTTCCTTGAATTAAGTATTTTTATGAATTTTGACATCATTAGCTTTGATAAATGATCTTTAATTTTTACAATAAATCATACTGAAAATCTTACTTCAAAGGGAAGTAATTTTACACTTGTGTCTCATAAAATGTGGCTTGATCTGGAGAGGAGCGGAATGTAACCCTTGACTAGCGAAGATGATCGCTGTAATCAAAATACTGTTTTCTCAAAGTTCGGAGATTTAGTATAGTTATAAGAAAGATGACTGCAATAATAATCAAAAACAAAAACAAATACAAAAACAAAAACGAAAAATAAAGCACACAAACTTTACACACACACACACACACACACACACACTGTCCAAATTTCGTCTCGGAGACTTGATAAGCAATACACGAAAATGGTAGCTGTCCTACTTTGGTTTTGGAGACCTTACATTAGATTTTGGATTTATGATTTAAGAATTTCCCGTTTCCTCGTTTTTGCTTCGGTATTCGTTTGCCGATATATTTGTTCCTACTTAAGTAAATACATGTATATTCGAATACCAATTCTAATGCAGTTTGTCATTTATTCTATAATCTGATTGGTTAAAACTATAATTTTGAAGGTATAGATTTCAAGGTTGACATTCCTGAATTTGACAATTCCTGCATGAAATAAAATGGCGGCAATACACAACGCTTCCAAATCCCGTGTCTGATATAAACGTTTGGTAACACATGTTGAAAGAGATCAACAAAATATCACACAGTGTTTAATAGGGGATGTGACGAGTTTCTTATCACATTATTTTTCCATGACGTCAAAAAGTCATTCGGAGACAAACTAGAAAACACGAGGGGACTTTATAAACATAAGTGGATGATATAAATCGGATAATGGTTTTTATGAAATAAAAACGATACGCTAGGCTATGAAATAGCTTTGGATAGAAAATTGATTGACAAGGGTGTGGTGGCTCATGATGTACTTGGCTTCGAAACATAAACCTTTTACAACACACACAAATATAGCCTAGCTAAATACCGAGTGTGAATTCATGTACCAGCTTATTTAAAAATCTTCAATTAAAGTTTCATTCTATCATAACATATATTATGTACATTCTTACTCTTAATGGTGCAAAATTAATTCATATTATCACAGTATAGGAACCTGTGCGCCTAAAATATCTGATTTAACGTTTTTTCTGTATGCTGTTGAACGTTTTTGTAAAACACGAATAAACATACACGTCCGGTAAGCATTGAACATATTTTCTTTTTCCAAGATACATTTTATGTCTTATTTGTTGACCAAATGTGAATGACTGATTGGTGTATGAGGTGATGACGTTTTTGAGAAGAAAGATGTTGATTACAAATGTAAGTATATCTAAGGACCGTTGATCTCAAGTCATTCAACAGAAACAGACCAATGTCTTTGCTCAAATATGTCTTTATGTCTAATTTAAACAATTTTTCATATTGGCAGTATTTGGCATTGCACAATATCATGTTCTTCTTTCATAATTGATGATGTAGTTATACCAAATCTATTTAGAAGTATTTCAATTGAAATTTCATATGTAAGAAGGCTTGATATCATAGTCAACGGAAATTATGTCCTTAGCTAGCTGTCAGTAACTGCGAGCATTTGTTCGGACAGTACCTGTGTGTATTGTCTTCATGTTTTATGTACTTCATTGTAAGGGTACTCGTCTTGATAAGTTGGACTTTTTTCTAGTTTGATTTTTACTGTGGGTCTTTTTGTGTATTTATTTTTAGCCATTCACCACACATAGGGGGAGGGTTTGGATCCAAGGAAATGACTTTCACCCCACCGCAATTTTTGCGCCTGTCCCAAGTCAGGAATATGTTGATCATTGGCTTGTCCTTGTCTTCTTATAAAATTTCAGTTTCTTGATATTTGGGTTATTGGATGTGGTTTGTTTCCATTGATTTATTCACTTTTTTACCTTTTCGGGGCCATTTAGGGCTTACTATATGGTGTGAGGTTCCTCACTGTGTTGAAGACCATACGGTGACCCCTAGATGGTTTTAAACTGGATATGGGATGTTGCCTCCTTGACATTTACCCCATTTCCTTTCTTTTTCATATTTATGTGTCCACATTTATATGGTTAGAATATTTAAGGTTAAACAGCATTTTCACAAGAGGATAAAATAATGTTATTTCTTTTTGATTGTAAGAATATCCATTTAACCAAAATTGCATCTGTATTCTGTAAACAGTTGTGCTGTATTTCAACTGTAGGCATATTACAGTTTTTCTTATATTTCACGAAAGGATATGGAGTAAATGAACATTAGACAATAACACATATGTAAGCTCCAACTGCAATAAATTTTAATGAGCTGTATGGCCATTTCGGAAATTAATTCCTCGTCAGCAGCACTAGAACCCAAATATAGGAAATCCACAATTTCAAAAAATGTTTAAAATGCATAAAACCAAACGAAACCCGAATAATCAGCTAAGGACAAAACTACGATGGAGGGAGTTCAACCTTAGGTTTTAGAATTTACATAAATTAGATAATATTTTTAAACAAAGTATACACATGAGATATAATCTCATGTACAGGTACACCATATCTAAGAAAAATAAAGAGCATACATCTCAACACGGGGAATTGTTTTACCAACTCCACACAGCATTAAAAGACAAACTCCTGTAATAAATATTTCACGAAAGGATATGGAGTAAATGAACATTAGTCAATAACACATATGTAAGCTCCAACTGCAATAAGTTTTAATGAGCTCATATTGTATTCATATCGCAAGAATCTTAACAATGAAGATATCCGATATATAATCCATATTTTGTGTGAAAGAAACACTTATCTTTACACGTTGTCACAAGATGTTTAATGGCTGTATGTTTAGTTTTCCATGAAAAACAGCCAAATAATTAACTTTTTAATTCAATGAAGTGGCATTCTCAATTTGACAATATTGGCACACGAGCAGGCAGCTATGTACAACGTAAACCCCTTCTCATGTAGATCGACACTATTACACGGCACATTCGATTGGCACATTTGATAAACACGAGTCGGGTGCGGAAGTGACTTAATTTTCCTTATTTGGCATTTTCATTGTGACGTAATAACAAAGTGCCATACACTTTCCCTCGGATTAGCTCCCCTTTCCCGTAAATATTGTCTTTTTCGTTAACAATATAAAATATCTCTCTAAATGAATCGGTGACATATAGATTTTTTAAGCTCAACATATAGCTGAATTGTATATCTCTGAAATATCAAAAAATAAAAAAAATCTATCTGAGATTTATTTCACATGAAAGCTAAATAATGAGCATGTTGTCTCATTCCCTATATATTCTTTGTAAATATTGCAGAAAAATACTGAATTTGGCCTAATTTTCTAAGCCTGATAGCAGAAAAAGATGATCGGTGACATATAATTTTTATTCTATTTTTTTAACAAAGGGACTAAGACCTACAAAATATTTGAAAATAAAAAAAATTCTGTCTGATATTTTTATTAGGCTCGAACTACCTTAAATAATAAAATATTTTCTTTTCTTATCAAAATTGTAGGAAAGGCTTACTTGTCCTGTTGAAAACGGTCAAAAGGCTACAGATAAAAACACTAATAAGATATTTCAGGCGCACATGTTCCTATACTGTGATTATGATGTCTTTAAAAAGTAACTATGATTTAACACAAAATAAAGTGTGCTGTCATGTAGTGTCTAAATATTTAGGGCAAGGGTAAATTTCGACGCAGAATATAAAAAAAAAAATGCATAATGAATAATTGATTAATAATGATGATAATAATATAAACATAATGCTCTTGGATGAAGGTGTTAGGGTAGATTAACACACGAGGTAAAAATAATCATCCGAGACAACGTCGAGGGTGATAATTTTTCACCGAGTGTGTTAATTATAGTTTTCATAACGAGAAAGAATTGTGTATCGATGGATATCGACTAGAGTTATGTATTTCATAATATAATAAACGAGCCTTTAGTATTTGAAATTACATAAAGAGAGTTGATATCCATCGATATACAATTCTTTTGAGTTGTTAAAACTATTTCTCTTATGTTGCTGTGAATATTTAGGGATGTGTCTAAAAGTCGGTAGCGGTTCCGGTCCTCGGTCTCTGTTCCGTATGTTAAAATTTCAAAAAGAGTATTTTAGTTAGGTTTATATAAATAAATAATGAATAATTAAGAAGACCGAAAGAACCGGAACCGAAATGTTGCTATTCGTCGGTTTTTAGAGCTGATAATTTTTTTATAGATTAAATCCCCTGTTGTGATACTTCATCCGTAAAAATATCTATACCAGAGATTTTTTTATCCTCCAACTTTGAGTTAACTGATGAAATGAGGTAAATGAAGTTGTTTTGCAAAAATGTTGAAAACTGTAAGAAATATAAAGAATCAAGGACTGCAATAAGAGGGTGTGAATTGGGGTACCCTTACAACGGTTAATATTAAAATATTCAGCTAAATGACGTCAACGGTAATTTTTATGGTGTTTGACATTTGCTGATCACCTCGTCGAACCTTCAAATACATGCAACTGAAGCCGGTTCGAACAGAACTAGGAATATTAATATTAACTATTATTTTTTTTAAATTCTTATAGTTCAATGCTTTGTAGAACCCGTAAACATCTTATTTGCATATATATTCCATGGTTTCTTTCTTCTAAACCTAATAAAATGATCTTTGAATATTTCTGTTTTTAAACAACTTTGTCTTGCGATCCCCTCACATTTTATGCCTTAGTGACATAAATTCTTAACAAAAGGTATCGACTTGAATTAAAAAATACGAACTATAGCCTTTTTTAAATTCCATAAACATCATACACAAAAGTATTTCTGCCTCAACAAAACTTTTGTGTAAATTGGTCGTCCGTCGTAAACTTTCCACCTCTGAAACCGCAGTGAAAATTAGCACCAAACTTGGTCACAATAGTCTTTGATTGACCAGTAAAAAATATGGCCCTGAGACCGCCAGATGGCTTCCAACTGGGAACGTATTTTAACATTCGATTCTATGTGAAAATCACACAAAGATCTCCTACTCTTAGGTTGTATAATTCAAAAAAGGTGTCCGACAGGTTTGCATCTCACTGTCAGTGTGCATGGTCGGAAACCCACGATCGGTACTGGTGGAAGCGAAGCGTGAGCGCGGCCGATCGTGGGTTTCCGACGATATGTCAGTGGGGACCTTATTGAAATACATTTAAAGAATTCAAAGAAACCACACAAGATACTTGGAACTTACAGTCTCAATAATGCTTTAATGAACAAAGAAAAAAAAAAACAAAACAAAACAAAACAAAAAAAAAAACAAAAAAAAACAACAAATTAAAGCTATGATATGAAAGTTTTGATAACCAAATTTACTTGAAATTGAAACCTTTTAGTAGATGGTTTTATATGAAAAATAATGAAAATTATATATAGTCTCAATAAAATCCCATATTAATTTAGTGCTTTATCTTGAATAAAAACACATAATTGCTTATCATTACACCGGGTGGCACAATAAAGATGCTACGGAGCATATTGCTCCATGTGTATTGTATCCTGTTTTTCCTTTGATGTTCTGAAACTATTTCACTGAGCTCTGTATGTTTCGTGTGAATTCTATCAATCTTCATTTGTGTTCTTTAGGTTTTCACGATTTTTGAAAAAAAAAGATTCTCTGGTAGATCTATCATATATATCATCTATATCATTGGTGAAGGTTAAATCGATAATTTTTTTAACTCTAAAAACCGACAAATAGCAACATTTCGGTTCCGGTTCTTTCGGTCTTCTTAATATTATTTATCAAATTTATTGCACGTGTAAACATGACAATTTGTTTAGTGCAATGTTTAATTAAAACGGGACATATTTTATGATGTCAAACATATAAAGCTAACAAAAATACTCTTGTTGAATAAAAATATCAATTTTATCATATCGGACCGAGACCGAAAGACCGAACCGAGACCGAAGACCGGAACCGAGGCCGACTTTTAGACATATCCAATATTTAGTGCCGAACTGCTGTTTTTGTTTCAAATAACAACACCGTTGCTAGGTAACGTTAATCACGGCCGATGAGATTTCACAGTGGTCCAATAGAAACGTCGAAAAAATAATAGCACATCACGCGTTATTACTTTGCGCTCAACCAATGAAATTCCTGTAAAAGCGATTCAACAAGTTCATATCTAACTCCAGCTTCAAAGTCTCGTAATGTACCGCAAATAACTATTTGTACAAGGAATAGATAATAAGCGTGCATCATAAGAGAATCGAACTAACACCTTCATACAAGGGCATTATGATTTTTATTATACCGAATGCTTAATGTACTCATAATTCTGAAATTATTATAATATTTTTCTATGAAACATCAAAACCACACTCAGTACTGTGTTAGTATTGAACTGTAGCTAAATCGCTTTAGCTCCAATAAAATTTGTGACAAGGTTCTTTTTTATATAGGTCACTTTTATTTTACTAATGTATACATTTAAAACTAAGTCAGCTTTAATTATTGTTTTCAACAACAAAAGTGACGAGAAAATAAGAATCTGTATACATCTATGACGTCATTTTAACATTAACACCCGTTGCTTTCCATTAACACACGTTGCTAAGGATGAGAGTGGCTAATGAAACGTTAGTTAAAATTAATAAATGCCTATTATCCAATGAAAAAAACGGATAATGCAAGAAATTTGCATAAAGTATAATAATGAATAATTATTATACATTTATTGTATCATTGAACTTGAAACGGACAAAATAAGGACAATTTTCCTTATCAAAATTTATAACATAGTATATACATATAAAAACACTAGCAGCTTAACCTAATAGCAGCAAAATTTTATGTTGGAAATAGATAAAACAGACCAAATTCTCAGGTAATGAAATGAAACAATAAATATTATTTTTGATATTTGATGTCATTTTGTACAGCATATACAGGTAATGAGGTACAAATTGATGTTTTGGCGTCACTGTTTTCTGTGTCTATCGTCATTGTTTTCTGTGTCATCGTTTTTGCCGTGTCTTTGGACTTCGATTTTTGTAGATTTCACTCCTTTGTTCCTTCGGTATTCTGCTTTTCTCGTTCTTACTTCGGTATTCATTTGCCGATGTATCCTAAAAAATAATGTACATATATGTTATAGAGAGCATATTATAATGATATACCATCACAATATTTTCATATATGGATATCAAATTAATAATATAAGTAATTACTTATTTCTTATTAACCGAGAGATGAAACCCTCGTTAATGTAATGAAAACCTATATTGTTTTGAAACATGTCTGATATTCTGCATCAATCGTGTAAGTGAAAAGAATCATACAAGATGAAGAACAACAATAAAAGCATTGTTCCATTTGCTTAATCTTACCATGTATTTATAGGGATTGTGTCCCATGTACATTTACTCCATATCCCTTTATTTGTTCATGTAGAAAACAGTCACAGTAATATTATTCACAATGTCGTTGACAAGCATTATGTGTTTTTCCAGTATCTTGTGAAGCATATGTTGAGAAGCAAAATTACAAACTTCCCCAAACCCTCCCTTTTCTCTATACCGTTTCCCTGTAGTATAATAAAATATGAACTGGATTATAGCCGATGTCATCCTAGATGTCCGATTCAATGACTCCACCTTATTCGCAGCCTCAAAATCTACCTAGAAATCAAATTTCGTCGAAATTGGATAAAGTTGAAATTTTTACATATTCTATCGGCCATTTTTGAAATGGCACCCATTCAAATATGATATTCGTCTTTCGCTTTTGAAACGAAGCTATATTCTTATTCCAACAATATTTTAACACAATATTTTATATGTTTCATAACAGGTTATTTGACGTATTATAGTAGAGCGGCGAATTAAGCAAAAGTCGCTTATTTAAAAAGTTTAAATGACCCTAATACCCTATTCGATTTCTGAGTCGTTTTGGATAGCTTGATTATTATATTTTTGAAATATATCTGTCGTAAAAATGAAATGTGGTAGAAACAATGTAATAATTGCAACTGAATGACAGGACCCTAAACGGAATATCAACATCCCAACTAATCTTTTGGGCTCGTTACCTAATAAACGAAAACTTATATACAAATGGCATTATTACATGAAAAAGAGATAATTGCTGGAACATTTTTCACGGTATAGATCATTCTTCGAATTTGCGTTCTATTCTTATAGAAGATTAGAAAATACCCATATAATCAACCCAAAAATCAGCGTTTTTCTCGAATTTAAAACAAAATAAACAATTGCAATATGCAGTTATTGTTTTAAGTTAAACTGTATGCCCTATTTAACAAGCTCCATGGTAATTTTGTGTCAAAGCAATAAACAATTATGTTTTAAATGCATTTAAATTGTTTAAAATTAGAATATTCAACCCGTAAATATTTCGTAGTTAGTCCGTCAATCAGTCTATTATTAAATTAAACGATCAAATTCATTCAATTGATTAACGATTTCTTAGTTTCTAAACATTCCCCTTGTTAGTTTTGCTGCTTTATGTTTACAATTTATTGATACACAATGTATTCAAAGCAAATCGTGCGTTTTTTTGGGATATATTTACGAATTAATGTGAGGGTGTGTTTGATTTGTATTGAGAAAGGTGTGTGTGATTAGTATTGTTAGTAGTTTGTAAAACTGAAAAGCCCCCACAGTCTAAATAAGCATATATTAAGCGTAGTCTAACAAATACAAGTCAGCAAGGAAGCTAAGATCGTTTTTACATTGGACGTTGACATATATTTGTGATTGTTTATTGTACTTTATGTTGTTTTGCGTTTTTATCCTCCTTGTTTTTTTTCTGTTCTTATTCTTGTTATATAGGGTGATATTGCTTTCTCTTTTTTTCAGAGGTAATGCCAACACGACATACAGGCAGCAGATATGGTATGATTTTTTACGCTTTTCGGATCCATGTATTGTCAGATTATAAACTCTGTTCTTTTTGAATATGCAATAAGTGTTTTTTATATTCTCAAACTAAATAGCTACATCTTATAAGGTTGTTTAGAATAGATGTTTGAGATGCTCTATAATTCAAGAATATCGCTTGCAAAATTAAATGACCCGTCATTCTAAACCACGAAAAGCCTAGTCAATGAAATAAAAGTGACAACAGGAAACACCTACGATGGCTAAAAACTATAATTACATGCCACAACCATGATTTCGACTGAATATTAATTAGAAATTAAAAGTATGGGCCAGATAAAATCTGATTGATTACATATGACTATGGTTTGCAAATCTGCATCAGACGACAAATTCTAAACAGTTTAAGGCAAATAGCAAATGAGGGTAATAACAGAATTACTAAAAAGAATTGTCAAAAGTCGAAATCAAAGGACAAAAAAAAAACAAACAAATTAGGTGCAAAAGCAACAGAAAACTGTGATTTCTTGTATGTCCTTTCATTCATTTTTAAAGTCATGCTTGCAATGAAAAAAGGTTCTAGATGTTGGACAGATTTGTGCTTGATCAAGATATTTAAAAAGTTAAGTTTGGTTCTGTGGGTGGTTATATCTACAATTACTATGCTTTCAGTGCAATCAAATTAAAGAGATTATATAAAGAACCTATAACCCATCCATATCCAACTAAGGACAGTGTTTTTGCACGACACAATCCTTTGATAAAACTAATACATGGACTAGCAAAACATATATTATTTACCATCTTACGATGACTGATGTTGACGATAAATGTCTCAATAGAAAACTAATAAGTACTTATAAAACGAGATAATATTAAAGATCAGGGATAACTTTCATAAAAACGTGTATAAAATGCATAGAACTTCTCACACTAGGGGAAGACATTCTAATTCTTCCGTAAAATACAACTGTCTTTCATGGAAAAGGCCATTCACGGAAGAATACAGCAACTTCGTTAAACAGTTAGTAATATCAACAACACGTTATTTGAAATAAAATGTACAAAATATAATAATGCATATGTTTTTGTATTATTGTATTCAATATTTGCAATGTTTTTATTTGAATATTTCTTAGAGGGCCTCAATGAAAATTAGACAAGTTCAAAGTGAGTCATGCACTCACTCTAAATCAAACATTTTCTTACTTATTTCATTACTAAGCGAAATATGATGTGAGTGCGATCACCATCTGTCTACAAACATAGCTAATATCTGTCGATTTTTGATGCAAATGAATCAGTCAATCCTTTTGTAGCTTTTTTGAAAAAAGGGGGGTCTCTGCATTCACAATTTTTAAATAATAAATAAAATAAAGATTAAGTAATCGAGTAAATTGCAACAAATAAATAAAAACAGAGTCATATTTAGATTTTCATTCACATACTTTGTGTGATGTCTATAAATCCGACTTACAACATGCAAGGTTACGTTCTATACGTGCTAACACAGGTTGATTTACGAAATTTAGCGCTTACTAAATGTTGTTTTTGATTGTTCAGATAAAATTTAACTCATTTTGAATATAGCAACTAGGAAAAAAAAATTCTTGAAATATTTTTAAGCTTAAAACATAGCTCTTTATTATAACATCAAATCAACGTCAATTTATGTTATAAGTGACCTCACAAATTCGGACGACATGTTTATTTACATTTAAATTTGCTAAGTAATAAAATAAATTTCTATTGTATCAATGTTTATGCCTTGAAATGCTGAAAATCATAATATTATCCATTTTTTCATTATTTCCTGATAGACCTTTGACCCCTAATGTATCCCCCTTTCTACCACATTTGATTTTTACGACAAACATTTTTGAAATGTACACGACCTAAGCTTTCCAATAAGGTATAGATATCGAATAGGGTATGTGGGTCATTTAAATTTTAAAATTTCTGGTCTCTGCCGCTCACCTATTAATTCATAAGCTTATGAGCCACTTGTATTAATAAAACAACGAATATTGATTTCTCTTTGTCCATTTATGTGTGTTTGCATGCAGTTTTCCAACCTATTTCAATTCTAGTGCAAAACCTAACATTGCTTTCTAAGTTCAAAACTGTTGTTAAATATATCAGAATCGAAATAGATTATTGCAATGGGGCTCTATGCAAATAAGAACATGGTCATACTTTATATTTGTCTTCGTTTTATACTTCGCTATCGCTCGGTATAAAATATTGACAAATATAAGGTCTGTGCATGTTCTAATTCGCTAAGAGTCCGCTTCTTGATATTGAACTTTGTTTCCTCATATATTCCTCCCTCTCATCTCACTTTACCTTTCTACAAAATATGAACTAATTGTGCAAAGCAGTTCTAAAATTATTAAATCCCCTATTTTTTCACGTAAAGTGGCGGCCATCATGGAATTGGCGGCCATTTAAAAATGTTTAACACAATATATAACTTAAGATAGTAGGCTTACTGTGTGCGAAGTTTTAAATCATTTTATACGATAATTTCAAAATACATCATTGGAAGAAATAGAAGAAGAAGAATTATACGAAAAAAGAATAATCAGAAGACACGTAGAATAACAACATGTCACCTCGACTTCGTCTGGGGTGACATAATAAAACCTAATACAGTTAGACTGCTAACTCTATGACCACTATCTTAAAAAAACGACACGTAATTTTGAAAGAGTCGTTATGTTTTTCAGAGGACATCGGCAGTATCAGTGGGAGACCACTTTATGTGTAACATCTTCAGTTCACTCGATTCCACAGCAAATTTAACGGATTAGTGCAAAATATCCCGTCGATATCCACTATTGCGTGAAAATTCGATTTATATATATTTGACTGCTGGAGCAATCTTAAAATTTATTCGCCTCAATACTCATTTTCACTTATATTCTTTTCTCTATCTTAGGACGCACCACATGAATGGAGAAATGTATTCTATGTAGGAGCAGCATTTTATGTGTTTGGAACCATTTTTGCAAGCGGAGATATTCAACCATGGGCAAAAGATAACCTTCAGGAAACAGAAATTCAACTCGAAGTTATTCCGCTCTCATTTAATGGTGATAAAAAAGAACAAGACAGCGTCTTTCCTAGAATGGATGAATTATTGTTCTTACCACATATCATTTACCGGACAATCTATCAGCCAGCTCTTCAAGTCTTTTTGTCAGGTTTCAATGGCAAGTCTGAACCAATTCTTCGCTGAAGTGATATTATCGTCGCAAAATTGAGTTTATCGGTCGCATTAATCCCATTTCCGATAGGACTGCGCATCCAAACTCAATTAAATCTATTTAAAACCATGAATCTTTTAAAACCAACTTCAAGCATTCCATGAAAACACAATAATTCAAATCAATCTAACAATTTTTAGCAATTAAAAATATGCCCTGTTGATCAGAATCAATTTTATATAAATCTTTACTGGCCCAATCCTTTAATTTCAGCTTCCGTTATATAGATATTTTATCACTAAAAAACCCTCGCTTTGGTGATTTTCTTCATCTCATTTATCCAAAAGAGCTTGAAATTAAGGATACTACAGATACTTCCACATCGGCCTCGTTCCTTGACCTTCATCTTGAAATTGACAACAGAGGTACATTACAAACTAGGTTGAATGACAAACGCTATGACTTCACTTTTCCAATAGTAAACTTCCCTTTTCTTTGTGGCAACATTCCAAAAGCACCAGCATATGGAGTTTACATCTCACAACTCATTCGCCAATCGAGGGCTTGTGGTCAAACAGCGACTTCCTTGATAGAGCCCAGTTGCTTACAAATAGATTACTTAAGCAAGGATACGTTACCAAAAACTTAAAGTCATCAGTACAGAAGTTTTACGGCCGACATCACGATCTTGTCGATCGTTACGGTATATCTGTTTCAAAGATGACAACAGATCTTTCCCTCTACAATTAAAGTTTGTTTTTACTCTATCGGATCTGACTTTACTACGTACCAGAGTTGACATGTTCAACACGGCGGATGTTTTATAAGAACCAGGAGATGCTTACTCTACCGGTACACCTGATCTCACCAATGGTTTTTATTGGGTCCGTGTTGTTCATCTGTATGTGTGTTTTCATTTTTCTTTTTTGTCCCGTACTCAAGTTGTGTCCTTGTTTCTTGGTGTTTCCGATGTTGCCTTTGTCCATGGATTGTTCGTTCTTTGACTGACGGTTCGGTTCTCACTTACTTTTAAATGTTGTTATTATATATTCTGACATGGCTCTTCTTAATCGTCAACAAGTATATTACTCGATAACCATATATTTCACACATGCGCCAATGGTATCGAAATATGAGTAACGGGATGAAAAACACAAATGTTTTTAATTTTGTTCGTCTTAATTTATGAAGGAAATGGAGGTTAAGAACAGTTTTTAACTAGATAATGCCATTCAGACACGTAAATGTGCATTGTTTTGAGCCGTCTTGAACTTGCTTTGAGGCATGAGTAATGCCCATTGTCGAAGGCCTCATGGTGACTTCAAGATGAAGAAGAACAATAAAAGCGTTGGTCCATTGCTGTGTACTGTAATATTCGTAAATTTAACCCCTCGCTAACGCTCTGGGTTAAATTCGAATATAAATGCCCAGCCTATGGTTCAATTTCCAATAGCCATTTACCTGCCATGAATTATTTCTTAATTCTATCATGGCACTTGTTAATCGTCAACCAGTATAATACTCGATAACCATATATTTCGCACATGCGCAAATGGTATCGGAATAAGAGTAAAAGAGATGCAACACAACCATGCCTCCTCTTAGGTCGCTTCAGAATGGAAAATCCAACTATCTGTCGTATTAGAATCAAAATAATTAGTGGCAGGTATAAGGTTATTGTCATTTTGCCATGGACTTGGCCTTTATATTCGTAAATTCAACACCTCGCTAACGTTCTGGGTTAAATTCGGATATAAAGGCCCAGCCAATGGTTAAAAGACAATAACAATATAGATGCCATGATTTTTTCTTAAAAAGACTGTGAAAGATTGAAATTTCACAATGAAATAAAAGTGATAATTGACTCTGCAATTATTTTCCATAATTTCACTCTAAGAAATGACGTCACAATAGAAGTTGTCAACGTTGTTGTTAAGTAAACGTCTCATCAGATGAACAACGAAAACGTAGTTCATGAAAAGAATCTTAAACCATTAAATACGTCTGAAGATCTAAATACTAAAAAAAATTTAATACTCCTAGATTATGATTATTGAAAATAGTCAACCCATGTTCGAAAAAGGCTATAATTAACTCATTCGCTGCGCGCATTCGTGAAGTACTGCGTTGTTCGATCATTCGATGAATATTTTACGATAATCAGAATCTCGGATTAGTTATAGTATAATTATCATACAAGGACTCAATTCGAAATGGGTCAGCCTTCTAATAATGTCAATTTACTTTACTTATTTTTAGCCTACTTGGCATATTTTATAATTGTTCATATTTGTTTTACATTTGTAGCTATGTTTGCTATATTTTTTGCTATTTAGCACTGGCGTAAATAAATAGCAAAATGCCGAAGTTACTGTTGATTTAGCTTCTGCAGATGCGCATTTCGACAACTTATATCTCTTCAGTGCAGCCGGATCAAATCAAAATACTTTGAAATCCATAAACCGTAATGTATGTAAAGATTAATAGAAAACAAACCACCATCAGTAGCTACGCCAAAATCAGCTTAGGACAGAGTTATGCGAAAGGGAGATACTCCTTAGTTTTTAACAAAATTTGTAAAATTCATATATCGCAAGTTCCCATATAAAATCCGTTTCGGGCTAGCACAGTAGTACTCGTTTCTTGGTCGGTGAATAACCTAGGAGACTAACAGTCCGCCAGGTTTGGCATCGGCCGAAGAAGTGATAGATAACATAATACTTTGTCAATTTTACCTTATAAATACAATTTTTCTATCGATCAACTCATCGGCATTTATATGAACTGATCGACCGCAAAGATAGGTTTATAAAATAAATGTGGATCCCACTTCGCTATGATAAGATAACTGTATTACGTCCTTTTATATATATAACCCTTATTTAGTAATATACCTTCACAGAATGTAATGTTTCTGTCTGTTGCAAGGGTTTCCATTGGTCAAAAATGAAAACTTTGCTTAGGAATGAATAATCGGAACAGAAAATTTCGGAAAGTGTCAAGTTTCATACCTTTTCTTTCGCTTGATTAAGAAAAAGCATTAATTCAAACTATAATAAGCAAATATATTTGAATCTAAAGTGATTACGATGACCGGAAGAAAAATGTTTTTGAATTGATAATACACATTTTTCTACTTCTCAAAAGAAAAGAAGTGTATGAAATGTGCAATATCGGTGGACGCAGTTACCTATGACATGCAAATAATTTACAAGTAACACTCGGAACAAACAGATGAAGTAAATGGAAGCGTTTGCTTAATTCGTATTGAAAAAAAATTAATTATTAAAAATAATTAGCAGAGTATCCGAAAAGCATTCTCATCCGTTCTTAACCGGTTTTTAAACTCAATAAAAGTAAAAAAAACTTTAAAGTCATAGCATTTGCAAGTTTTTCAACGGTATTTACCGATAAACCATATACAAAAAGGAACTCAATATAATTAAGTAACTATACTTATATATTAGGTTACTTACAACATTAAAGTTTAATACACACCATTTCGATCCTGTGAATAAACGAATTTTATCGCGTTTCGATAGTAATAGCGGGAAAATGTTTGTATTATTGTTACATTAGGCACTTTTTCTTGTTGGCGAAGTAATCGAGTAGACCGTATTGATTAGGGCATATGTTTGTTGTTCAATTTCTATCTGTTTTTCAGGCAGTACACACCATGGACGCCATTATTCAAAATATTATACGACAAGAAGTACTCACTTCTGTAACTGCATCACAAAATGCTATGATGTCTGAATTCAAGGAGCTTATATCCCACGAAATGGGAAAAGTCCAGCAACAACAACAAAAACTGGCGGAGACACAGATGAGCAAGAATGAGGACACCTTGAGTGACACGCACAAATTCAAACGATGCGGAAACGAGGAGCAGTACATTGATTGATTAGTTAGAGTTTAACGTCCAATGAGCAATATTTCAGCTATATCAGGACGAGAACAAGTTAATCAATTCAAAAAATTGAAAGTATCAGAAGAAAGAAATAAAGGTGGAAGGGACCTTTTGACTGCCACTGGAAAATTGGAGAAATGGGTAGGGGCAGGAAATTTAGCCTTCCATACGACACCCAGTGCGTCTGCTCTCTTTAGAGAAATATAGAAGGGGTCTTTATACTGCATGGAGCGTGGCGTTTCTCCACACAGTTTGGCTACAATGGTTCGCGGTCAGGCTTTCCGTATTATGACCTGACTACCCCGCATAGACAGGGCATTCCCCTATCCACCACTTGGGGACGCGCCCGGCAGCTCTGTAGCCGAAGCCCCTGAAAACCGATGCAGGTGCCGGGAGAGGAGCAGTACAAACATAATGCCAAGGTGTTGCATACGATGTAGGAGGCAAACAGGAATTTGGACGCAAACAACATATCAGAGGAGGGAATCAGGACGGCGAAGGAGAAACTCGCAGAAGGTATGGAATCATGAATCACCGACAGAAACTTATAAAAATTGCTGATTCTTCCGAGTTGGGATGGCGAATGGTCAAGGAATACGAGGCGAATCCTCTCACCGAAGACTCCGAGGACGAGAAAAAGCTTTTTAAGGCAGAAACGAGGGCCGAGAGAAAAATGAAACCTGAAAAAAAAAAACAAAAGGACAAAAATTTCCAGGACACATCCATACGTACAACCGGAGGCGGACAAATCTTCACATCCAAAAAGACCTGGGAGGTGCTTTAACTGCGGGATGAGGGGTTCATTGGAAACAGGATTGTCCAGAAATTGTATTAAGAGCAATGAAAAGATAAGTATTTGTAAGATAGATTATATAGATAACATAAATGATATCACAATATCACATGAAAATATTGTGACGCCAGTGAATAGCTTAAGAAAAAGCATTAAAAGGTGAAAAAATGCGAACACAAACGATTACATTTTAAATGTTATAGAGCAGGGTTATAAATTATCTTTTAAAACATTACCTGAAAATGTATTTTTAGACAATAATAGGTCAGCCAAGGACAATCAAGATTTTGTCCGAGACGAAATACACAAGCTTTTGTTGAAAGGTTGCATATCACAGGTACAAAACAAACCTTTCGTGGTAAATCCTTTAACTGTAGCGGGTAACAAGCAGAAGCTCAGAATGGTTTTAGATTGTCGTCACATAAATTTTCATTTATTTCAAATTAAATACAAATATGAAGACGCAAGTGTTGCCAGAAACATGTTTTTCAAAGGCGATTTTTTTATTTTCATATGATCTAAAATCTGCCTATCACCATATTGTGATTTCCGAGGAGGGCAAAACTTATTTAGGCTTCCATTGGGACACTAAATTTTATGTGTTTAATGTATTTGTTCTGGTTTAGCTACAGCTGGATTTATATTTTCCAAAGTTCTTAGACTGGCGATCAAAGGGTTTAAGAGTAGTCATGTATTTGGGCGATGGCTTAGGAGGCGCACATGATTACGACAATTGCAAAATAGTTAGTTCAACAGTGAGACAAGATATCACAGATTTTGGTTTTAAAATCTCAGAAAAAAGTGTAACTGGGAACCAGTTCAGGTTACTAATTGGCTAGGTTTAGTTCGGGATACACTAGAAGGTAGAATTAGAGTTACACCAGAAAGAATAGATAAAATTTTGTTATATTTAACTTCAATCTGTGACAGGCTTTGCAAAAAGGGTAATGCCAGTAAGACTTTTGGCTTCAGTTATAGGACAACTGATTTCAACGCAAGCAGTCTTAGGCTCAGTTGTTAGATTACGAACTAGGTATGCATATGCTTGCGTTTTAGATAAATTTTCCTGGGATTCGCCCGTATGGGTAACTCATGATGCAGAGGGCGAACTTAGGTATTGGTTAGTCAATTTAAAGGAACTGAACCAGAAAGGGTCAGATTTTAGTCAGTTGACAGAAGAAACATGTAAAGTAAACATGTTTTCTGACGCCTCGGGTGAAGGCTATGGAGGATATATAGCCGTAAAGGCAAACGATGAAATGACTGGTAATGTATTTGGTGCTTGGGATGAACAAGAATCTCGTATGAGTTCTACATGGAGGGAACTTGAAGCATTGCATAGAGTATTAAAAAGCAACAAATTTGACTTGTTGGGTAAAAATGTAAAAGTACATACAGACAGCAAAAATGTAGAAACTATATTGAAAATAGGGAATAAGAAAACATTTTTACATGATATAAACATAGAAATTAACAACACATGTTTATAAAACGACATATTGCTGTGTCCTAAATGGATACCGAGAGATGAATATCATAGTGCAGACACATTGAGTAGAAGGGGAGACTGTGATGATTGGGGTATACGTACGTGGGTATTTGATATGCTAGATAAAGAATGGGGTCCTCATCACATTGATAGATTCGCAACACATTACAACAAAATTCTGGTGTAAGGGCACAAGCGGTGTTGATGCTTTCATACGGAATTGGTCTGATGTAACTAATTGGTGGGTATCCCCACCAGCTTTGATAACTAAAGCCGTCAGTAAAATCGTAGCTGATCATGCTAGAGGCTCATTGATAATAACAGAATGGAAATCTGCACCATACTTGGCAATTATCACAGACGGGTGTAAATTCAATTAATCGTACGTGAAAGCGTATAAAACTTTCCCAGGTTATTTGATAACACACAAAGGTAGGGGAAGAAATGGGGTTTTCGGCAGACCAAAAGAAAACTTTGGATTTATTGCTCTTTTAATCGAATCATAAACTATTATCTGGACATTACTTATTTTTCTGTTTCCATGCATCAACTTAGACCAGAAAATTAAAGACGATGTGTTGAGGAGCGGTGCAGCTGAAGGTTCCAATTTAGAATTATTATCTGACAGTATGACCTCATTAATTCTAGAAGTGATAATACATCTAGGACATATCATTAGGGAACAACCATTTGATTTTTATGGGGGGGGATGGTCAAATTTTAAAATAAAAAGGCAGGACGCCAAAAATCTAGTAAAAAATAACCAGGACAGTACTTGTCCTGAAAAAAAATGCAGGATGGTAGATTTGGCTGTATAATTTTAAGGATATTGAAAAGAAAAAGTCAGGCNTAAAAATCAAATGGTTGCTCCCTTATGCTTTTAAACGTTGGGAAACTTTTATTCAAAATCATGGTTTTCAAGCTATTCCAGCACAACCAGTTTATATAGCTTTGTATTTTACTCATTTGGGGCTACTTTTAATACTATTAACTCTGTAATTTACAGTATAAAATGGGTACACGAGATATCTAATTTGAGTGATCCTACCAATAATTCTTATATTTCATCCCTCCAAGAATCTGCTAAAAGGTTAGCTCGGCCGACAAGAAATAAAAAAAGATCCAGTTTCTGCTGAAGTTTTAGTTGATTTTTGTAGGTTTTTTTCTGACAAATTGAATGATTTATTGGTTGTCAGACACCTTACAATGGTTCTGTTTTGCTATACGGGATTTTTACGTTATGACGAGATAAGTTTTTGTTGTGTAATGACGTCAAGATAAAAGATGATCATTTATTATTATATATACGCAAAAGCAAACCTGATCAATACAGGCAGGGTTACGAGGTATTAATAGCTAAAGGTTCTTCTATTGCTTGTCCATACGCCATGTTTGAGAGATATTCAGTTTTAGTTGGTTTAGATCTCAGCTCAGATTTTTTTCTTATTCAGGCCTATTTTTCGTTCAAAAAGTGTATGCAAGCTGATCTATAAAATTAAAAAAGATTAGCTACACTGCAGCAAAACAGAATATTGTAAGCAAGTTGAAGCTTGTTTCTCCAGAAGCTAATTTTGGTTTACATTCCATGAGATCAGGTGGGGCTACAGCAGCAGCTAATTCAGGTATTAATGATAGGATCTCGAAAAGGCACGGTCGCTGGAAAAGCGAGTCCAGTAAAGACGGGTTTGTCGTAGACAGTGTAGAAAATAGGCTGCTAGTCTCTCAGAATTTTGGTTTGTAAAACAATGTTTGAATTTATTCTTCTAGTTTCCCCAATTCCGTTAACGGCGGGCTAGTCGGCAAAACTTAAATATTGTTTACAGTTTTTGATTTTACTGATCATTAGGTGTAGTGATTTATCTATCACTTGTTGTCCGTTGTCTAGTATGGAGGCAAATATATGAGATTAGTGAATATTTGCATTGCAGTAAGATTTGATATGGAAAAATTCGAGTCTACGCAACAATTGTTTAGCGATACATTTTACCTGTAAACAGATGATCATATGTTAACATTTTGAAAGATAACTTTTTATATGTAGATGGAATATTTTTTATTTTAATTCTAGATACTGCACCTTAAATAAACGTTTTGGCTTCTTCAATTTTTTCTAATACTATTAGAGCTGGCGTGCTTTTCAATAAATATATACTGCTACGAATTTACTGCAACAATAATGTCACTTTACTTTTAACACTGAAAGGATAGTTGGCAAAAAGGCCGTTCTTCGGCCCGCTTGGAATTTTTATTAAATATGATGCAATGTAACCTACAATATATGTAGTTTAATATAATAATTGTAGAATAAAATGTGAAAACGCACATGTGCAAGTAGCGTGATCACATGTGGAGAAAATGATTTGGACGTTGCCGAAACAACATTTAACATCATTTTGATAATAAAATAATGTGCATGTGGAGCTATTTTATCCATGATATATATCTTTTTAATGATCAATTTCTTTTATGAAGGGAACTAATATAGTTTAACACAGATAACTCTTAGTGAGAAAAATCTACACTAAAACTTTATTTTTTAGAGGTAAATAGAATGCTTTGCCGTCAATTTTCTGGATATTAGTATAATTGTGCTCGTGCGCCATTTTTTGATATACTTATACATCATCTACATTTGAAACAAAATATTACGTCTTTGGGCCTAAATAAAATGATTGAGTCTACTTAAACGCTTTATTGATTTTAGTATATGTTTCCCGTACCACAAAGTTCCGAATGACACTCGGAATTTACGAATGATCATTCGGAATTTACGAATACTTATTTCCGAATGATCATTCGGAGTATTGGAGCCTTTTCCGAATGACTTCCGAATAGTCATTCGGGACTGATTCGGAACAACCTTTTAGAACCATTCGGAAGGAGTATTCATAACTTCCGAATGACTATTCGGAGTATTCCGAGTAACTTCCGAATGCCCCTTCGGAAACACGAAAAACTGAGTATCCTATAGTGGATGAACGAAAAAACGGAAGGAAGAACAAACAGACACAATGATCACTATGTACCATCAACTAATGTGGGGGGGGGGGGGGTTAATAAATCAGGAATGAGGATGAAATGACTTAATTTCTAAAAAAATTAACTACAATAAGCAAATTTTTATAAATTTTAGTGCAATATACATTCATTACAAACCAATAAAATCTAGTCTTTAATACACTGAACGATGAGATTGTAACCAAAAATTTCACAATGTCAAAGAATGCATTTTTATGAAGTCATTGGAGGTCGTAGAAAACTCAGGTTCTCTCAGGCAGGTTTGACTGCATAATAAGACATCCCTGGCGCTGAAGGTTTCACAACATCGGTCCAGAACAATGTTCAAATATGAAATCATCTTTCCTGGATATTTCTCCATGGTAATGTCTAAAAGAAAACAAAAACAAAAACCAACAAATTATTAAATAAATATTCCTATAGCCTTATTATGCATCACAATTATATAATTTGCACAAATTAATTAGAAAAGCAGTGAACTTATTTTATTCCTCAATTCAAATTTTATGCTTGTTGACACCATCCTGCATCTATTAAAAAAGCAACTTACTATGAGGTACAAGTGCTAATTGCTGAATAGCTAAGGGCAACTTCAAGATGACGAAAAACAATAGAAGCCTTGTTCCATATGCTAAATCTTGCCATGCATCTTGCCATGCATTGTGAGGATTTTGTCCCATGTACACTTGCTCAATATCCCCTTATTTGTTAATGAATGTAGCAGTGGCCAACATATCAAACAATGAATTAACCTTAAATGGGTTCTTGGTGATGTCTTGGACTTACTATTAGCTATAGGCATTCTGCTTTTTGTTGAAGGCAATTATGGTGACTTCAAGGTCGTACATCAGACAATGAAAATTTTGTCATGAAAATGGCGAATTTTAAAGCATTGTTCTATTGTTAAATTGGTGTCATCCTGTATTAATTGTGATCTTGTCTTGTACGTACATTCCAAATTTTTTAAACTTTATTCATGTAATAACAAGAGTTGTCAGATCGAAGACAACATAGCCTGCTGGGGATTAGAGTGACCTCAATGCACAAAAAAAAATGAAAGTTATAGAAAGGTACCATCAGAAAGCTCTCATCAAAAGAAAGTCACATACCAAATATAAACACTCTACCACTAAACAACTAAATTCTAGAAGCAAAATTCAAGTTTTTAAAAAAGTGCCCTCAGTGCAAAGTCAAGGTCAAAATGTCTACACATATGGTACAATCAGAAAGCTCTCATCACAAGAAAGTCACATACCAATTATGAACACTCTACCACCACTACACAACTTAAATTATTATTAAAGAACGAGTCCATAACCAATCCATATAGCTTAACGCACACTCCTAATGCGTTTCGTGTTATATTCTGATTTGGATTTATTATTTTTAAACATTTTTAAAGAAAATATTTTTCTTTTTAAATTTTCTTTCATTAGGACTCATGTTTAACTTATAAAAGCAAGACCATAATTAATCTATATATTTTAACTCACACTGTTAGACATAGTATTGGAATTATATATTTTTTTATATTAAAAAAAAAGAGAAAGGTTTACTTTTTGTTTTTCTTTCATTTATACTATCTATATAGTTATTTCTTTAAAAGATTCTTTCTGTTTGATTCTTTCCTATATATAAAAAAGGTGTTTCGGTTTAGGTTTTTTTTCAAAAAACCAAGGCATTCATCCTCTTCAGATAAATTTGACTCAAAAACTGGTTTTCAAGTAATAGGGATATGACACCTCCTAATTTCGTCTTCTAATAATTTTTTATCTTTTTATTATGTTCCTGATTTTAGTATGATAATAACATACTCGATTAATACCACTGTTTGGCTGATGTTAAGTAATCTTTGAAATTTTTGTGTCTTTTATATGCAATTATTGGAGGTCTGGGAAATAGTTTTTTGGCATTCTCATTTTCTTCGATGAGGTGCCAGTGTTTTCTAATAGCTTTTGAAAGACCTTTGACCGCAGGATTAAATTTAGTAGCTAATACCAATGGTGATGTGCCTTTCTTTTTATTTCTGTATCTTAGGCACTCTGTGCGAGGCTTATTGATATTCTCATTTATTATAGTTTTCACTTCTTTTTTGTTGTAATTTCTTTCCAGCAGTTTAGATGTGAATAGTTCTGTTTCTAGTGTCACATCGATGTATGATGTTGTTCATGTAAGGGTATAGTTCTAGTATATCCGAAATTCTTTCGAACATTCTTAAATCCGCATATGTTGGTGACATTGGCGCTCCCATAGGAATGCCACATGTTTGTCTAAATATTGTTTGATTAGTTTTCAATCGTATATTTAACAAGTTTTAAGAATTCTTGTTTAGGCGGTATTGGTATTTTGTATGTATTATTAATTACTTTTGACCATGCTCTTTCAACAGCTTCAATAATTTCATTTATGTCAGATTATTGTACATGCTTGTTATATCAAAATTGCACAATAGTACATGATTTGGCACTTTAATTTTTTTCAACTTTATTTATAAATGATGTTGTGTCTTTTGTATATGTCCATAATGGTCCAACATATATTGTGTGTAAAATACAATTATAAATAAACTAATCTGCAAACAAAAGCGGAGGCCACTGAAGAGACTCGCCGCTTATTAAAAATAAGAGTCGAAACACCCGTTTACATGTAATCAGACTATAAGCTGACAATACTCAGCGAATCATAATGTCATGACGACTATGTGGAA